>JAVQJL010075096.1:0-57971 GCA_036024295.1 Nannoperca obscura | reverse complement strand
TTTATTCTGTGATAAAAAAGGATAAACTGCAAGGGAAGTTAATGGATGTCGAATGATACCATGTCAGAGGTGTGTGTGTGTGTGTGTGTGTGTGTGTGTGTGTTTGCATGTGTGTGTATGACACAGCACTCGTCTTGTTAGTCATGAGACAAAAAAATGCCCATCTAGCGTCATCAGTTTTGGATTCTAAAGTGGCAAATTGGTGGTGGCAAGAATATAAAAAGACACACACAAACCAGTACAGATATGCATGAACACATACATTAAGAAAAATATAAGCATGTAAAGTAAACGTCTGTCTGTAACTACCAGTTATCTTAAATCTCAGTAATAACCCTACATACATACTGCACTGAGCGTTTCCCTGTTAGGCTGAAGACAACAAGTCCTGATGCAGCAGCAGTCTCACTTTGACTGAACTTAAAAAAAGAAGTCTATGGCCCAGTGTCCCAGACAGAATCTACCAAACACATAGAAAGCAATGAACTGGGGTCATCCTATATATAGATGAGGTCAGCTAAGGTCAAAGAGCATCCTGTGGCTCAGCGTTGCAGATGAGGCTGTGTGCAGATCATGGCAGCAAAGGGTTTAAGTTTAGCTATAAATAGAGGCTTTTGAAGAGAGAGACTGAACAAAGTATACAGAGATGAATGCTTTGAATACAGGATTACACTGGACTGATCTGGGAGTCATGGTTAACGAAACTCCATCCTGGATCCATTTATCCCCAGTTCACATCAGCCCTTTTACTTATCATGTCAGTGCTCAACTCCCACACAAAAAACACTAACCTAACTTCATTTTTCTACATCATCTCTAATTCATCTGCATTCACATCGCCTCGTACAGAATATTTTTGCACAGGCAAACTGGCAGATTTAGGAACAAGTGCTAAATTTTTCTTCAATCGCTGTGCAAAGGGTGTCCAACTCAACTTACGAAAAACTTTTACACAACCACTCATTGTCTCCCAATACACTATTGCGTGCAATCCTTGAACATATAATGTGGACAGTTGTTTCGTCCTGCTGTCTCGTCCATCTGTTGCAGAGGTCATCAAACAAACCTCAATAAGCAGTAAGCATATTTGCTCGTGCGCACTACACAGCTATTCAACAGCCTTCGCAAACACACCAAAGACCATTTTATTTGGAGCGTGATGCTAGCTCCCAGTGATAAATGTCCACCAGTGGACAGAAAGAATAGCTTAAAGAGTGTTTGGGGGTTTGCAAATCCATATTGGGTTGACAGTGTAGGAGTCATACCCATTCTGATGCTTGAGGACTAGGTAGACAAATATATATTTGACACAAAATGAATGTACACGCCCTCAACTTAAAGCTGAATGCCTGTACTTTAACCTCATAGTAATGTGTCATTTCAAATTCACTGTGCTGGAGTAAAACAAAACTGTCCTGTTCAATCGGTGCCGCTTTATCAATGATAAATGCATAAGCCCTGGCATCAAATCACAAGTCTTTACCTGGATTTTGGTTCATGATTCCAGGGGTGTCAATCCCAGGATGGGACCTGTTTGACCCCTGGCTAGCGTCCCACTCTGACTAGTCGGATTGGAGAGCCAGAATCAACGTTCCTACTTCCTGAAAACCTCCTACACAACAGAAGATAAGCTTGAATCCAAAGTCCATGGTGCAGTGAGGGGGACGAAGGAAAAAGCAAAATGAAAAAATTCCAAACAACCAAAGAAGGGACCACCAAAACCTCTATTTTTTCAAAGTAAAGGGGAAAGCAGGAAGGGAGAAAGAGAGAGGGGTCAGATTTGGTCACTGTTGTAGAGAGTGTGAGACAGGTTGTGGCGACTCTCCAACCCCCATCCTTTTGTCCATAAGTGTGCATGTTTATGCGTCTGTGTAAAAGAGACAGAGAGTGAGACATAGGGAGAGTGTCACCATTTAATCTGCCCCTCCCTCCCTTGGTGCTGGTGTGTGTGTGTGTGTGTGCACTCGCTCCCCACCCCCAATCTTTGTGCATTCATTGGCAGCCAGATTAAATGGTCAGAGTTAGCGATTAATGCTGTGCTGTCCAGACCAGTGTGTAGCAGGCAAGCACGCTGTGGCTCCTGCCTCCCCTGCAGCCTGAGAGGATTAGCTGCAGCTAATGCTAAGCTAAACGCTAAGCTCCATCCAACAGAGAGGCAAAGAGGACAGGGGGTGGGAGTCATCCTTTCTAGCCCCAGGACAGGCACTCAGGTCTGGATAACAGGTGCCTGAGAGGAGGGTGCTACTGTGTTGTACATGGAGGTGTGTCTCGAGTCACCCCATCATTGTCGTCTTCCGATACTGACATTTTGCCATCTCTTCTGTAAAATGTTTTTAATAAGTTGTAATGATAAAACCTTGTTTAGCAATGTGTCACGGGTATTAGTTCAAATTGATAGGATGACAAAGTCAGAGACTGGGGACCACCAAAAAGCACCTTTCCTCAACCAATGTCAATCAAAACGTCATCTCATCTGCAGCTCAATGAAACTACTATTAGCAGAATATAATTTATCCACCCACCAACACTCAAGAGCAAGCCATGCTTTTACACCTCTAAAAGTATATTAAAAGACCATACATGTTTCTGACATGTACACAAGTAAAGAAGATTGCACTATACGTTAGACGAAGTAAAGACTAAGGTTAAACTTGACAAACACACATAATGAATCCATATACTGTATGTTTGTTGACTATTAAGCCTATTCCATACATAATACCCACACTTGGCATATTTGAAATAAAGTCAGTATCACTGCGTGGCTGTCACTTCAAAATAGACAAGTGTAGAACAACTAACAGCAGTTACCTGATACATTGACATCATGCTCGCTGCAAGAGCTGACAACCGTTCCCCTTCTCTCAGTCTATTCTCCTCTATTATTTATGGTTCAACTGAGCTGTACATGCATACTTACCCCATTAGGAAAACCTTTAGTATGATGGCCATGTCTTATACTAAAAGGAAATTTAAAAAAATCAGGCTTCTGGTGCTGCTCTTTTTTGTATTATATAGCTGGTGCAGACTCAAATAATTTAGTTACCTGGAGTCAGGTTAGCTTAGAGATACTGTTGCTCAAATGCATCACAACAGTGCGACTGCAAACCCTTCCAAGCACTGCTGACTTAACATTACAGTATATACATTTTTCTATTTTAAGAACAGCAGCATGCAGATTCAGAAAGTACAATTTTCTCTCTATATTTAGAAGTGACCAAACCATAAATCTAGGGATTGTCAGATTCCGTCTGCAATACTACAATACCCATAAAACATTGCCTATAGCTTTTTTCACTCCCCTTAGTTCGCTACCAATTCTTCAGACCCTGATCCCAAGTGAGACAGAGATGGGTTACTGAAAACAACTGTCCCTGGAAATATATAACAGCAGCTCTCATCAACACTGAATGAAAAGGGATAACAATAATGAATGAATCAGTAAATTAAAAAAGATATTTGCTTTCAGATTTTTTGAGTTCTGAAATAAACCCAAAACTGCAAGAAAAGTTCAATTAAAAGTTTGCACATTTATACCTGCAGACCCACGCCGTCCTGACTGACTGCTTTGCTTACTGATGCATTATAATCACATACACGGCATGCATGAAGTGGACTTCACCTTCACTCTCATCTGCTGCCCTTGTGTTGACCCAATCTTGCCTTGTCAGCTGATTTCCACCCACACCCACACCCACACAGTGCTTTCTCATCAGACTTGTCAGCCACCTGTCTCCAGATGGCTGAGCTTGATGGGTTAAGAGGACTCTGCAAGAGCAAACAGCACACACACACACACGCAATCATACACAAATATACACTTGTCTTTAATGCTCCACAAATTCCAATCTTTTTTCTTGTTTAGTCTAATCTAGACTAGTCTGCTCCTGTGACTCTCCAGAGATTGGTGAAACATCTGTCTGCCCTTTATCCTTTACCTCCATACCTCTTTTCTTCCTCCTGCAAGCATCTCTCCGCTTCTGTCCCTCCTCTTCCTCAGTGATGGTGAAGAGTGCCGGGATAGCTGAACGGCTGCCTCCCTTCCTCAGCTTCCGCTTGCCCTGCGAGCACCCACCTCCACCTTCTCCTGGTCCTCGTCCTTTGCTCTCTGGCATCGCCCGCCCTGTTGCTAACCCTCAAGCCCCTGGCTAACTCACCCAGCCCCTGCCCATCCCGCCCGGCCGTGGAAGGTGTGTGAGGGGTGAGGGGTGGGGGGAGGGGGGGCAGCGTCACCCCTAAAAGCGCCTTCTTCTCGGTGAGGACGTAGATAGCTAATGCTAACAGCTAATTCCACTGGCTGCACATTGCTGCTCTGTCTGAGACAGCAGAAAGAGGCGAGAGAAGACGAGAGGAGGAGGAGGAGAGATCGAAAAGAGCAGGAGAGGTGGAAGAAATGAAATGATAAAATGTGGTAGAAGAGAGAAAAAGGAGGCAGTTAAAGAGTGAAGAATAAAGTGCAGAGAGATGATGAGGGAGAGTATAAAAGAGTCCACACTGCTTACGATGGCATGGCCACGCACAGAGAGAGTGACAGAGGCAGAGTCTGAGGATGAGCTCTTGTAGTCTGGCTTAGAAAAGAAGACTTAATCCACAAGACTGGCTCAGCCGATAGCTGGAAAATTGCACTTTTCTTGATTCCCTCACTCCTCAAGAGATGTTGATGTTGCTGCTGTTGTCCCTACGGTTGCTGCAGCCCTCCTGCTCTCTCTTTCTAGGCCTACTCTGTAAATGCAAACTTGTCAGAAGAATCACATCACAGGCACTGGCTGTACAGTACACACACTAACACTCTGGCTCAGACACATGGGTAACAGAGGGCAGGACCGTTGAAATATTCAGTGAGAATCCAGCAGTGGAAGGTGAGCTGGTACCGGTAAAGGGTTTCCCTGACAACAGCAGCACATGGACTAATGACGCAGTGGGAGAGTGGAAGCAAGAGAGAAGAGGACAGGCTCCCTTTAACGTAATGTACGCTCATACACTCGCACAACAAGGGATGCACGCCTATGCACACACCAAACCAAACAATGCAGTACTGAGCTGCCTCTGTGGAAGGGGTGTGTCCATAGAGCACATGGTATAAGTCCCCGCCCCATTCTCCACTTAAAGAGCCATCAGCTATTTCATGCACCATACCTCTGCAGTAAATATGGACATCTTTCCATTCATGTTCTGCTGGTGCTTTAAAAAGAACTGAAGAACACAGAAGTAACAATATGCAGAGCATCAATATTTACATCTGAGCAGTATTATTGCAGTTGCACTGCAGTAACTTATCCAAAGTTGTGCTTCACTTTCATTTCATAGACTCACTGTATGTGCAAAGACCATGAACACTGCAGGGACACACAGTGGGGCAGATGAGATGGAAGGGAGGGAGAAACAATGGGGGCAAAAAAGTAAATACAGTTACTAACATAACATCCTAACATGCAAACATCAGCCTGGACAACCATTAGGCTACTAGTGGCATGTGTTTACGCCCACTTATCTTGCATCTACCAAAGAAACAACCTGCATGACAGCTTAAATTCCTGATGCCACCAAGACGCTGTGGCTCTAAACAGCGAGGCCACAACATTATTAAAGACACAACCACTGATAGGCACCTTGGCTGAAACCCTGAAGATGCACTTCTACTTGTAGATGGCTTCACATTTAGGTCAACTTTTGCAAAGTAAATAGCCCAATACGGACCATTTTAGTACAGAATATTTACTATATCACACACCCAATATATAGGAATTCAGGAAAAGACTTGCTGACTCATCTCATCCTTAGGGAGCACATGCTGCAGAAATGCACATATTCATGAAAGAGCAATCTGATCTTTGTCCCTGCAGGATAGAGTAATGTTGTAATCCTACACTCACACTTAAAACCGGATAGGCAAGGCTACACACCCTTCTCACACATACTGAAAGTGTGCACAAAAGACACAGTCACAGGAACAGATGAAATATAGAAACAATCCAGATTAGGAAATAATATCATCATGATGGAACTATAGGTGAAGAGGGCCTGCAGGGAAGGCTTTCCACAGTAATGTGATTACTTACAGTGCAGGATTATACCACAAAGTCCCAGGGCTCAGTATAGAGAGTATAGAGCAAAACTCTAGACCTCAGGCAACTCAGCTGGAGAAAAGACAGATGTCTGTAGGCCAAACACATTGACAGAATCAAACAATGAGAGGTGTAATAGCTGTCTAGGGAAGAATAGAGGAACTGCAATACATTCACACCTGGTAACATGAGCAAGCTCTGAGATGTCTCACAGTAGCAGCCAGTAAAAAAAATATTTTTGTCAGCTGAGCTAGAAAGAGATATTATAACCAAAAATATAATCATTAAAGCATTTCTGTGCAGACAACTACTGGATACCACAGACCAGAAAAAAGCAGATTTAGGAGAACAGGTGATAATCCCAATAAAGATGCTGTGGCACGGTAGATTGTGCATTTTAAAGCTCACAGCAGCATGGGGATATGAAATAAAATCAATCATACGGAAGGAAGTTGTTTATGAATATTGAGCTAGCAGCAGAATTGGAAGAAGAAGTGATTGAGGAAAAAGTGACATTGTAAGTGTAACTGTAGGTGAAGTTAAGTCCAAGTGGGATGCTTCTAGAAGAGCAGAGCTGATCTCCGAGTTCTCTGGAGGTGTTGTGTACCTAACACACTACTGCTTATATCACAGTCATGTACATACAGTGCAGTAGATTGACAGTGTGTTTTTCTGCTCTTGGTGCAACAATTTGTGGATCAATACATCATTCTTTTAGCATCTGAATGCTAGCACCGATGGGATCTTAACATCACATTCTTTGCACTTTTCACTTCATTAACAGGGCATCTGAAATACACTCACTGATGAAATACATCCTTGACCTTTCATCTCAAGCTTTAGTCTAGACTTACAGTAAACTAAGTTCAACTCCTGAAGCAAACTTTTTCTGATTGGACTGATCAAACATTTACAACCAGAACATTTCCTTGAGAAACATGTTGGGCTAGCTAACAATCATACAAAATGTAAAAGCTAAATTCGTGAATTCAGTCAAAATGTCAAATGTCACCAATTCCCACTACTGATTGCATAAGAAAAAGTGTGTAAAATAGTGTGAGGAGTATTCAAAAGTTAACACACAAAGACCAAAAAAACTAAATATGAAAACACTTGTGACATGCTTCAAACCCCAGCAAAGACAAGAGAACCATCCATGGGCAGAGCATCTATCTAGTGCCAAGTCGGTGACCTTATTTACTAAAGTGAAAGTTAGACAGCTCTGATGATGGACAGAGTAGTAAAGTCAGTCAGGAAACTATTCAGCAGTGGCACTGCTCTGACAACATCCCAACCCGCGAGGTCACAGCAGGTCATTCGCCATTAGCAGCTAATGGAAAACACCTGTTGTTCAGTGTCATTACTAATTAAAGGTGTGGCCACAGGAGGAACATGCAAATACGCTTCCGTTTGTCCAAACAACAGAATTGTGCAGCGGAAGTGGGTTTGAGGTTGGCAACATTACTGGCGATAAGCGCTCTTTGATACTTCGCCCTGAACAGCACATTATTAGACCGACGGCAGCTCACACACTGCCAAACACGACTTCATTTTATTTAGCTTTTAGGTTTTAATGAGATTAAAACGACATACCACCAAACAAAGGTCTAACAGAACAGTAGCGATAAAGTAGCTAGTGAAGCTATGGGCGGTCATTTTCAGTTATCCTAATATAATGAATGACGACACGACAGATTAACAGTTTGGGTCACCGGTGCGTGTTTATCCGGTATTAAATAGAAGTTTATGGGTATCAGTATGCCAGTTTAAACTGTGGACAGAATAAAACTTATGTTTAACAAAACCTGAGAATAAAATTGTAGCCTAAAGACACAAAGCTAGCTTCTGCCATCCCAAGAGAAACAACCTCCTCCGGTCATTTCCAGTAATTCACCTGTCACGTCAACTGAAGGAGCGTTTCGACGAGTTGACAAAATGTCAGCAACAGGTGTCTGCCAGGGAGCGGGGGGGCGGGGAGCTCAAAGTGTCTACCAACACCGACACCAAAAGTCAAACTGAGAAATTAAACGTGTAGTTTAAAGAGCAGGTCGTGTTTACTAAACGTAAAGTAACAGGTTGGGTGAGTCGGTTGATAGTTAATCCCACACCCGTGACCGACCGGCTCCCGAGCAGGCTACCTCAGTCCGTCCGCAATTTAGCGTTCAAACATCGACAAAATCAACCGAAGCCCCTCAGCTGATCGGTACTGGGTAGTTTTGATACCAGTTCGTGTTCTGTAAAATTTCTAAAGAGTAAACTTTTGTGCCGGTATGGGAACTCACCTTGGGACTCGGGAGGGGATGAGTCGCTGCCATCCTGGTCCGCCATTTCTCCTGACGTCAGCTGAGAGTGATCAGCGGCAGCAACCGGGAGTCAGTGATCCTGAGACAGACGGACAGGTGGGGGACGACACCGGCAAACACCGAATCTGAGAAGTACAATCAATTTATAATAGTCTGTTATAATCACATACTAGGGGCAGAATAACATAGTATCAAGCATTGCACACATTTGCTTCATTTTTTGGCTTTAAATGCACATTATAAGCCAAAAACCTGTTACCATGCAGAATTTGTATTATTGCCTAGCTATTAAAACATATATTAAACAATATATAAGTATTGTTTTTGTTCAGCCTTCAACAAAAAAGCAGTTCAATTAGACAAAATGAGACGTGAGACACAAATATAACAGACCACTGTTATTTCAACTAACCCAGTGATATTTGAGCAAGGATTTACTGTCCCTTGCTGATTGTACACTAACCTCTGCTCATATCGTTGTTATTTGCCAGACTGTGCAGGCTCACTCCCTCTGGACCCCCAGTAAAATGGCTACTGATTGGCAGAAAAAAGCATTTCACACACTAACAGTCTCAAGCATTGACACATTTGCTTCATTTAGGGCCTTAATGCACCTTAAAAGCCAATAAACATTACCTGTTACCTTGCAGAATTTGTATTAGCTAGGTAATACATTTTAAATTTGGTCAATCTTTATGTGAGTTAAATTATTTTTGCACTGCTTGTTAAGCTTGAGAAGGTGTGTAAGTCAAATTACATGGGCTCAGGTCTGTCTAAGGTATTATGCTGACATCTACTGGAAATCAGGGTAAATCATTGATATGAATAGTTTGGTTTAGTTTAGTTAAACTGTCAGTCATACATATAGTAATAATCAGAGGCAAACATATTCCTTAACATATCAGATTTACAATAGCCTAATAAAAGTTGAAAACATTGTTTTTTCAATTCAAATGATTACATCAAAAAAAGAATAACAGTTCAGTTCTGTAGCGCCTTCCAGAGGGCAGCAGACTGAAGAGATGGCTGGGTGGGAGGAATGAGTCTTTGATAATATTAAACATCGGGTCCTGTAGGTAGTTGTGTTTTAATATTGTCCTGTGCTGATTTAAATACTCTCTGTTGTGCTTTTCTGTCAGCCACAGTGCAGCTTGCAAACCACACCAGGATCCCCTGAGAGAGAATACTTTTAACAAAACATTTGTAGAGTCAGAGTCCACAAAAAGTAGAGCCGGTGCTGTGCCTTCTTTACCAGAGAGGTGGTGTTGAGAGTCCATGCTATGTCCTGAGAGATGTAAGTACCCAATAATTTAAAGTCTGTTACTCTCTCGACAGTCTCTCCTGTGATGTAAAGATAGGGTTCCTCTCTCCTCCTCCTGAAGTCAATTCTGAGTTCTTTGGTTTCGCCAGGGTTTAGGTTATTATCAGTGCACCAAATGGTCAATTATTGTATATAATTGGATACATTCATATTCTCCTCCCTTTTCTTACTTCATATAAGCAAGAAAAATTAGCATTTTGCAGACTCAGAGTACACAGTGGTATCCTGGATGTCAGAACATGTAGGGATTAAAAGGGAATTATCTCAAGATTGACAGAAATTTAAATGTGAACATTTTAATGTCCCTGCCCTGCACACCCACACAGATGATACGTGTCATAGTAAATGATGGCTCAGTACTATTCAAGTGTCCCAGTGAGCCATGACAGTGAGCCAGCATGCACAATATGAGGAACCTCAAACTGAAGCATCTTAATGGAATTCATCCATGTTTAATTGAATTACTTACACCCGTGTTTTTCCTACTGAGCCATGTCAAACTGTTTTCCACGAAAAAGGCCCATAATAATAATAATATAATAAAATATCATAATATTAAAATAAACCCGTCCTACCAGGTGAAACAACGTGAACATGAGGGCAAGGGAGCTGTCAATCAAACACAGTCAAATCAGGCAATATAAGTGGCTGTAGGTGTATAGGGACATAAATAATGTATATGTAAATTTGTCACTGTCCCAGGAAAATCATGTATTGCACAAAAAACAGCCCTGTTTTTAGTTTAGTGACAATGACAATGGTAATCCAATTCTATATCTTAAAAAGTCACACAAAAAACGAGCACTTTCCTTCACGTCATTCAGTTTGTATGAAAAATTCTAAATCACCAAATTAGGAGATACGTGGTTTTCATTGGACAGCGATTACAGAACACATTTATAGTAACAGCCAGAGGTTTCGAAGGCAAACATCTCCAAACCATTCATGTTGAATGTATATCCAGAATGCAGCAGCACGTCTGATCTTCAACGTACCGAGGTACACCCACGTCCCCCCTCTCTTCATCTCCCTTCACTGGCTACCCATCGCTGCTCGTATCAGATTCAAGACCCTGGTACTGGCCTTCCAAACGGTGAACAGAACAGCACCAACCTACATCCAGACCATCCTCCAGCCTTACACCCCCACCCACCAACCACGGTCCGCCTCACAGAACCGCCGGTGGTTCGCTCTCTCAGGGACTCACATTCAAGACTTTTCTCCAGTCTGGCCCCCCAGTGCTGGAACCAGCTCCCCACATCCGTCAGACAAACAACCTCTCTGGCCACTTTCAAGAAAAGACTAAAGACTCATTTGTTCCGGGAATACAACAGCGCTTAAATGACACATTGGTTCTATAAAGTATAGTAGTTTGAATGTATTGTATTTTGATAATGTACAAAGAATCTGTTCCTAGATTGAATGCTCTTTTCGATTCTGCCATTGGCAGTGATGTACTTACCTATAGCACTTGTGATTCATCACCAGCCCTCACAAGTTTGATGAGACATCTTGTTGTTTTCAATCATGGTTCTATGCACTTTATGTAAAGCTCTTATTTGGAAGTCGCTTTGGATAAAAGCGTCTGCTAAATGCCGTAATGTAATGTTCTGTTTCTCTCACATGAGGGGGAGGGGCGACGACACAAGTCTGACTTACTGGTAGGTGCAGGACTGCGCTCTGTATGATCTGCGTGACAGTAGTCTGGCTGCTAAACCTCTTCTGGCTTTGGCTCTTCTCTTGATGTAGGCAGTGCAGGTATTTTTTATTCACTCTTGGAGGATCACACACACGTACCTTTTAGAAAAAGTCAGACCCATCCCACTATGTGTGACGTCAGTGCTGACCCTTCAGTCTCTTCCAACACACTCCCTAATGTACCAAACAGAAGACTTACAACAACACATAGAAAACATTGCTATATGTAATGCGGCAGGAACATTTTGTAGCTGCTGGATTCTACCTCTTTTTTTATTGTAGTGTTGAATAGAGGCTATGGAAAGAGGACACTAGTCACTACAGTATGTGAAAAACAATGTTTTTGCTGTGTGTTCATAGTATATATGACATTTGTATGAGCAGAAGTAATACATTAGTGTTTTATTACCAGATATACCAGATGTAAAATGTGGTACAACAGGCAGTTTTACTGTATTCCACTTTACCATTGCACAAAAAGTTGGTCTTTACTGTATTTGCAATAGAGGATTTTCTTACCTGACACTGAGCGTTTTGAACAACAAATTGAATTGCTATTTTGGTTTTAAACAGTTTTAGTAAGCAGCAAAGTCAAATTCAAAATAGATACAGTTATTAAAAGCAATGTGACTTAAAGCTTGAATTTTGGCTCCACAAATAAGAGCAGGCCATTTTGTTATAGCTGTTTGGCAAGACAGCATACAGACTGTCACAGACTCTCTCCCCTTTTCTCTCTCTCTGTCTGTCTCCATCTCTTCTTTGGCTATTGTGTTCAGGAAGTAACCTGGAGTCTGGTTCACTGGACTGATTGTGATGAAATGGTACATTTGTGAGTCTTTTCCTTCTCCAATTTTTCTCCCTTACCCACTCCATCTCCCCAGAGAACATGAAATATCTCAATCTACTGTCTGGGCTCTGGTTCACTGGACTGATTGAGACAGGGTTGTGTGTACTGCATGAGAGGAGGAGAGAGGAGACATGGAAACTAAGGATGAGAGATAGAGTGGAAGGAAAAAGGAGGGTATCAGGTGGAGAGAAAGGATAAGTGAGATGGAGTGATGAAGAAAATGAACTTAGAGACTTTTCTTAGCAGTTGCAGAGCTGTTAGTCGGCCTCGTGCCTCAGGTGATCCTCCTCCCAAAAATGAAGGGCGGTGGATTTTAAGGAGATACAGTGACATTTCCAATTACCGTCAGTTCTTTCACTTTAATGGGTCAGTGGTCCCCCCCCCCCCCCCCCTTACATACGCATTCGGAGAAGCTGGGCTGACACAAGAACAAGAGGTTAAAGAGACTGTCCTGTCAACTTACAATCACAGGTTCAGCCCACATGACAGCTACGTGTAACAGAGCGGCAGCAGCCTCAAATGGATATGTTACATAAATCACTTAGTCAGCACAAATCAAATCAAAGTTTCATTGATTTCAATAAATGGAATGGGATCACAATTACTGGTATTACACAGTAAAACACGGGGGTTCGTAGAAAGTCTTTTGGAAGTTTGGAAATTGATCATTTTGACCGTTATGTTTTCAAGGTTGAGAATACGCTTGAATTCGAACTTCAACATAAATACAAGATATTTTTTTGTTGTCTCCTGGCATTTATAGTAACACTTTAGATTCAATGACAAAGGCTTCAAGAGTCTGAAAATGTTTGGTCTAGGTAACTTCAAAGTGCTTAAAAAAAAGCCAAAAAAGAAATGCTTGAAATGTACTTGCACTGTAAAAAGCTCTGCGAACCTTGAAAATAATACTTTTTTGTTGTGAAAGTGGTTCGTAGACTAAACAACTTTTAGCAGCCAAAATGTGTGTGCTGCTGGTGATGGTTTTCCCCCTCGATCAATACAGCAAGAGAAGTAGGCATACAGTCAATCAAGTGTCTGGCTATTGCTTGAAAGTAGTGCTTTTAACATCAACTAAAACACTGAAAGTGGAACCAAATCTGGGACAGACTTGGAACCAGAATTGCAAATTATTATCCAACTGCTGCTGTAACAAAAAAAACCCCTCAATTATAGGGAGAATCACCGAGAGCTATCTTCACACAACAGGGAATACGTTTCTGGATTTTCGCACTAAACCAGGCAACGTCTGGTTAGCATTGTCAGCGAACCAAATGAAAACCAAATGTCAGCAGCTAGCCACAAGCTCACTGATATGTCAGTGGGGAAACTTTCCTCGTGTAGAGTCTGTAAAGACTTATGTGTTTGCTCCAAACTGAAGTGTCAACCATCTGTTAAATGCAAAACCTGTTGTGTAAGAACTTGCATAAAAGAGTTGTCTTCAGTGCTTTAAATAAATAAAAAAAACAAACGGAAAAGGATGATGCAGTTTTCATGTAGCAGCAGCTAACGTTAACCTTTGCTGAATGGAGAGTGGTGTTTTGCAAATAAACAAAACCAAAAAACTAAATGGATTCATCTTTTTATACAGTTCAAAAGAACTTGAACTTTAGTTATTGAGCTGTTTAAAGGAAAATATATTTCTATTTATTGGTCAGATCTTCCCAACCTGAGAGTCCAGACATTTTAAAAGCCTTTGTCACGTCTAACTAACAACTGTTGTTCTGGGGTCTGGCTGTATGTTATTAGCCAGCTGGGACAAGAGTTGCTGATGTGCGTATGCTGTGGGCTGCACAGCACGTGCACAGAAATAAACCTGCCATGGGTGCTTTGGTGAGCGGCTTTTCTTGGAATACAGTACGCAGTTCACATCCGTGGTGTGGACAGATGTGCGTTTACCCCGACACGCGTGGAGTCGCCAGCTGCCAGCAGGCACTTACACCAGGAAACTGTAATGGGTGTGAAGTTCATGCTGTTCCTCTTCCAGATTCCACCGACCAACCAACCGGTAACCGTAGCGCCCGTCAGTCAGCCGCTCTACTGCTTTCCCGCCCTCAAACTCTTGTCAGATGTATTTGACGGAGTTTCCTAGCCAAGTTGGAAGCAGTGCAGCTGGGATTTGCTGCGTTTTACCCTCGGAGCTACAGCCGGACTAGCGTGGCTTAAATTGCTCGCAGATCCTCTCTCTTCCCACAAACTAAAACATTTGTTTTTATAGCACAATGGAAGCATTAAAATGCCTCCCAGTTTATGATAAATGCTCATCATAAACTTGACCTGTCCGTTTAAAATGGTGTAGGAGTTTTGTTTTATATCTAATGCAACAAATCAAAACTGAGCCCCGCTCAGTTAATCTAGTAACGAAAATAACCCTTCACAGCTGTAACCACATGTATAGCTACCAAGTACATGGGAGACACCTGAGAAAATATTTCTGGAAATTGGGCTTTTTTTAAATGATCAAGTTCTCATGTATTTGTCGTCCGTGTTTGGTTAAGGTCTTACCGTTTCCGCCACAAAATACCCAGTTGTTGTCAACGCTTCAAACTACTTCTTAAGTGACTCAGAAGGCTAGTGTAACAAAAAGATCCTCAAAACTATTTTATGTCACATTTTCCTTTGGGTGGTCGGGGGAAAAAGTTGGCTGGGCTGCTTTTTAAAAAAGAAAAAACTCCCAAAAAACGTTAGCACCCCGAGTGTGGTTTAAGTGGGTCGCCTGAGAGTTTAATAGGCGAGCGGAAACCCCGAGATGGATCCAAGCGTGCAGACTTGAAGTCAGACAGGCGTAGTTGGAGGAAGTCAATGATGTACTTAACCACTCTCCTCAAAGGCAGGAAGACGAGGGAGAGCTGGACAGATGGGAAGAGGAGGAAAGATGGAGGGAGAAAAGAGAGAGGCTGTGGAAGTCAATAATGTACTTAACCTTATTCCACAGGCTCCCCGTGTCCCTGTTATTGTAAGGCAGGGAAGATGGGAAGGGGGAGGAAAAGGAGAAAGAGGGAAAGGAGTAAGATAATAGGACTTAAAGTCAGGGGCAGCAGAGAAGTGCTGTGTTTTTCTGTCGGCATAAATGTCAGAGTAGTTAAGTGTGCGCAGGGCAGGCTGGGAGGCTGGGGTACAGGAAGAGCCCCTTATAAGAGGGAATAGCCCAGTTTTATGGCCACATAAATCTTCCGTTCCACGCTGAAGGTTGTAACCCTCCTCCTCCTCCTTTGGCTTTCCTGCCTCCGTCTAGCACCACACTAAAACGTCCTTCGGACTTCTCGACTCTGTGTGCCGCTCTCTTTTGCTTCATTTCTCTCCCTTTCAGACTCTTTTGACCCATGCCCTCCTCTTTTTTTTTTTTTGCGGCGCTCCATATATTTTCTCCCCTTTGACCCTCATGCGACCAGGGCAAGAGATAAAAAAACATTCTTTAGACTGTTTTTACCACCTTGATTTGTAGTTTTCATGTTTAATCTTGAATCATAATATAGCATCAGATTAACAAGTTGACCATTGGATACTTTTCAACGCGTCCGGCCGTGTGTTCTGTTCACATTCTCGTTTTCTTACCTGAAGGTCCCGGTGAGTCTTCTTCAGTGGCTCAGCGGGACTTTACTTACATTCACAGATTAATACACGACAGCGGCAAAGCAAGATAGATGAAGGACACGCGAACATAAAACGTCTCAATAAGGTGTTGATCCACCATGAGCGGGAGCGTCGTCAGAGCTCCTCAACACGCTGTAGATCAGCAACACCTTCCAGAAGTCTGGTGATGGTGAGATCCGGGTGACTGTGAAGGCCGTAGCACACGGTTCACCCGTCGTTTATCAGCATTTTTTTATTTATTCATTTATAATTTTTTTCTCTTTTAATTTGGCACCTGTCTTTATCTGTCCTGACAGGGGGAAATATTTACTCGTAATAATAAGTGCCATTGTTTGTGGCCTCATCTGTCGGTCCGATTTCTGCCGCTGTCCTTCAGCTGGTCTTTCTTACTCTCTGCCAAACTCTTGCGGCCAAGATTTGACTCTCAAATGTGAAGAAGAGTGTTATTGGAAAATGGGTGTTATTTCAGCTTTTGCTGGATGAAGAAATCTTTCAAAGATTTCTTTCCCACAGTTGCTGTTAGATAGTCCCGTTTTATGCTTTTTTAAAAAGCTTTTTACTGACAGTGTTTGTTGGATTTATTTCTGACCTTTTTCTCTCTTATGCACTCGGTCCTCTCTGATGTTCCTCCTTTTGTCTTCCCGAGTCTTTCTTGGGCAGCCCTTTGCCTGTAACATCTCCTTTTATTTATTTAGTCTAAACATCTCTCCTTCTCTCTGTGTCAACTGTCAGTCAGTGAAATGTGGCAGGAATGTGTATTGCGTTCCCTAACATCTTTGTGGTCTCACACCAAACCACCTGTTTGTTTGGATAATGATATCATAAAAATGTCTTGCTCTATTGAAAAGACTATCTAAAAAAGACTAATGTCGGGCTTGCGCTTCCCTCTTGCCCCATCTGGTATAACCAGATGTTTATGGCAGGTGGGCATGTTTTATACAACAGGCAGTGGCAATGTAAGAGTATTAAAAGCATTGGATATAATAGTTATCATAAGTGAATAAGAAGAAATTTAAAGATGCCCCATGCCTCTTGCTCAGAATATGCCTCATAAAGGCTACCACCTCCAAAGGTACAGTAGCCAATATGTCTCGACCACTAGCCTTTGCAGCACTTAATGGCTACTGCTCCACCCAGTTTGCATAGGACCGGGATGGTTGCATCACCAGTACGGACTGGGAAAATGTTTGGAAATGGCCAATCAAGTCCTCTACATGTGCAAAAAAAGTAATTCACAACCAACATCTATTGTGGGAGTGCTCAGAAGTACAAATTGTTTGGTCCAGTTAGATTATTTTCTGTGAACTGTCTTTCAAGCTGGGATGTCTTGGCAAAGAGAATAATGTTGATGAACTAGAAAGAGCGCACATACAGTTTTCATAGCGATTTAATTCTAAAATTAGAAAGATAAGATGACAAATTAACAAAATGAGGTTGATAACAGAGATGTCCTCGTCATAGAGAGGTTGCTTTTTAATGTCCTTCATCACCAAAAAACAGAAAAAGCTCTTCTCTGCTTCTGAAAGCTTTAAAAGTGTACTTGTTTTTATTTGGCTGAGAGAAGCTAGCGTTTTGTTTTGCCATGTGCTGGTTTGGTTTTACTCTATTATAGTGAAGAAAGACGCACCTACAGTATCAAATCACAAGCATAAAAGGGGGCTTGTACAATAGCTCCCAGTGAATGCAGCATTAATGCATTGTGAATCCACAGTGGACATGTACAAGGACTCCCACTGCATGCAAAGAAGCAGAACAACTGTATCATTGTGAAGTTCCCAGCGAGTCCGAAGCGCTAATGTGTGACGGTGATCAAGTCAGTTTATTCTGGCGGGCTGCCTGCCGGAGGCTCTGACAGATTGGTGCCATCAGCGCATTATTTCATTAACGCTGTTTTCATGGTGAACATCTTCTCACTCGCCATTTTTCTCTCTCTATCTCTCCCTCTCTTCCCCCCCCCCCCCCCCCTCACTCTCTGCCCGCCTGCCTGCCTGCCCGCCCGCCTGCCTGCCTCCCCCCTGACAGATGGAGAGCGAAAAGAAGAGGAGAAAATACTCCACGAGCAGCAACGACTCCGACACCACCGACAGTAAGTTGGAGAGAGAGATTCAGGGAAGGAGGGGGGGAGTGTGTGTGTGTGTGTGTGTGAATCAGAAACCTGAAAGTGTCAGAAAAGTGAGCTCCTGGGCTGCCGTTGTACAGTGAGCTGCCTTGTTTTAGTCAACTCCTGCAGGGTATTTCTCACATTCATAGTGTATATTCTCCATATAGACGTAGCTCCTGTCTCACTGTCGTGCCTCCTCTGCTCATTAAGACTTCTCTTCCTTTTTAAACACAGCTACAGAAGAAATATGGGATGCTCAGGCAGCCATAAAGTATGATGGAGTGTGAGGGCCGCTGTTGAGAGATTTTGAAAAGTCTTTGGTGTTAACTAGTCACAAGAAAGATTGTGTTGGGAAAACAAAAAAACATTAATGGAGAGCAAAAAGAAGATAGAATAGAATAGATTTCTATATATAAAAATGACCTAAAGGCCTAAATATAATTAAAAACAGATTCTTAAAAAGAAAGTAGAAAATAGGGCAATAATTGAACGTGACATGTGATTATTTGTAACAGAAATTGTGGTTTCTATTCATTAAACTTGACTTTGAACCTGATCAATATCTGTGAAATCATCACAGGCTGCAACTGCACTCTTTCTTTCTTCTCCCCAACTGTTTCCTGATTGCTTATATCAGTCAGCTGCGGTTTCACTCAAGTGGAGTTTCCCAGCGGGGGAAATAAATGTTTTGGAAGATCATACCACGTCATATTATTTAGTGAGCTTGGTGATCTCAGACCAGCCCCACAGTTGATCTGTGCCTAGCTGAGCTCGCCTTCACATTCACAGTGTGTCTGAACGCCACTGATACGTTTTCATTTTAAAACGATCTTCGTGCACACGAGCGTTTTAACAGTTTCAGAAATAATCTACATCCATACTACACACGTGTTAACGCACATCACATGACCATGCGTGTGTCGGTGCAAACAGGAAGCAGATTGTCTACTCTGTTGGTTGCTTAGTTGCAGAAAATGCTTGAACACTGAACAGCAACGGAGAAAAGTGAGAGCAGAGATTTCTCTGCTTGGGCCGACGACCAGCCGAAGCCGTTACTGAATTTATTATTAATGTTGAATTAACCGTCGGTAGTCAATTCTGATCGGTCGTTTTGTTTTCTTGATTTTTCTTGACGAACCAGGGAAAGACCCAATCAGTAAAGGAACGTGGGTGTCGTCCTTTTAAAACGTCTCGGTTTCCGGCTGTCATTTTCAAACTAAGACGGGGTCTCGTTTTATGGGTTGTAAAAGGCTGGAGTAGTGTGGAAAAGCGAATTAGTGTGGACGTAGCCTTAGACAGACTATAGACTGTATATGAACTCTAAGTGTATATAAAGAGCTTCTCCTGGGCTGTATATATCTTTATACACAATCTATTGGACAGACAGATAGCCATGTTGAGATCCACTGCATGATGATGGGAACATCTGGCCAGTCTAACACATTACTGGCACTGGCACAGGTACATTGTTACACAAGCACACTTGGCTCTCACTGCTGATAACCGTCTACAAAATAGGAAGATTTAGTCATTGAAGACAGCTAGCAATTTTAATTTAATTTGAAATGTCCTTCTTCTTGGCTTCTGGCAGTTCATCGTGACTAAATCTTGGCATTTCGCGCCGTGCATTTTTCAATAACAAGCAAATATATTTGTTTGGCTATTCCCTTGACACTGTCGGCCCAGCACAGACAGAACATTAGACACATCAGAGACTATAAAACAAACAGTTGAGTACAAGAGAGGACCTCACTTTGGGTTTTGTGGGTCCCTAAGAGCCCCGCTGAACTGATGAGGGCATCAGATAATATTTCAATTCTAGGCTAAATGAGTTTAAATAACAGATGTATCCTTTGCAACATAAGAACCCAAAGCAAAGTGGCTTAATCTGTTCTTCAACTTCAAGTGTTACATTTCTTTATTGCTTGTCCAAACATATTTTCAACATAACAGTAAGTTTTCTACTCTTGCACGCTCTTTATTAACATTATAAAAAGTCTTCTCGTGGCAGATTTTTCTGTACTTCAGAATAAAACATTTTAATGAAATATTTTCATTTGGTATTTTCTTAGATGCAAAATCGATTTCCCATCACTGTGTAATAGGAAGCTCAACAGAAAAGGGGAATGTTTTTGTCAGTCCATGTTTAGGCACCGATGCTGCTTTTGGAAGTTAATTTTAAGCTTTAGGCTGTCATGATGAGGAATGTCCTAACTCATTTAATACAAAATAAAACTTTTGGGCGTATTTAAAATGGAGCTCTGTGGAGATTCTGTGTAATGTAGGGATTCAAACTTGAAAACCGGTTTTACTGCAGTGGGGCCACCAGAAGGTTGAAGCGACCTTGTACAAGTTTAACGTTTATGTGGTCACAGGTCTGCATGTATAAAGTATTTTACAGCAGGTTTAACAAGCCTGACTGAGCCACATGCTGAAGGCCATGCTGTCTGCTTTATAATTAGCCGTTAGCTTCCCCTGGCCGGTGCGACGTGGGCTCCAGCTGCATCTGTTGACTGGAGGTTATCAGGTTTCTAATTGAAGGATGCCCGTGATAATTTTGGCTGCCGTGCACCACGCGGGGCTTTTAATTAACACACGTCCACGATGGTAACATCCAACTACGCTGCGGCCCGTTTGGTTATCCAGCCACAGTGATGCAGCTGCTTCATGTGGGGCGTGTGGATGTAACCTGTACACACACACACACACACTAGTGGAGACTAGTGCAGATGCAGATGACAACACTCACAAATGTCCAGCAGATCAACCCACAATCCCACTAAATATGTGTATACCTGCCACACACACATGCACATAACACAGCACTCCTACACACAGACTTGTGGACGAACGCGCTCATCAGTTGTATATACAAATCTGTGACAGATGGAAAAAAGTGTCTTTAATAAGGTGTTGTTCCACCTCGAGCCTCAGCAGCAGCGTCGGTGCTCCTTGGCAGAGGTTCTCCCGAGCGCTTCCGTCTTAACACGGCGTTCCAAAATCTCCCATAGGTTAACAGGTGTGTTGAAAGTGAGATGTGTTAAAAAGAAATTCAAATAATGAGCGCAGACGCACACGTACAGTAGACACACCTATTTAAAGAGCCACCCCACAGCTCTCACCGTGTCAGTGTTTTTTGTGGTTTTCATGTGTTTGTTCTTGGACACACTAGAGTCTTTCAACCCCGGTTTACTTTAAAAGGAGCAACATCAAGGTCTCTGTCTCACACACACACACACACACACACACACACACACACACACACACTGTGTCCCACCACAACCTGTAAGGTGGTACATTTTAACACCACCAGTCCGAACAGCTGAGTGGAGGATTCATTTGAATGACAAATGTGTAAGTGAGAATATAAAACTGTACAACTCCGAGAGATTGAGACATTGACTCCAAATTGACACCCACTTAGGGTGTGATCGGTGGCGAAAACTATATGGGTGTGTTAACAGCTCCATATACAGTATATGTTCATGTGTGAATTGTGTGTCGAGCGAGGGAGTCGGTAATTTTGAAGACAAGCCTGACAGCAGTTCTGCCCTCGGCGCTGTTAGTTGTTCAGACGTCACAAGTAAAATTAGCACGGTGGCAGTGCTGCTGTGGTGGCAAGGGAAATACGTTGAGTGGGAGGCGGCACACACACACACACACACACACACACCACACACATACAGTCACAGTCACAATGTGCTATATTACACAGTATTAGAAAATGTGTGTTTTCCATTATGTCGGTGTGATGTAATTTTATTGCCAATGTGATGCAATTTTTAATGTCATTCTTCTTCACGGTGCACAGATGAAACTGAGTGCTGGGTTATATGTGTTGCAGTCAGTTTGTGATTTGTAAAAAAGGTACAGACAAACACCATAAATGAAAATACACAAACACACTCACACACTTCTCTGTTCACACATACATAGGCACAGGCGCACACACACACACACACACACACACAAACAGAACTGCTGATTGAGGCGGTGGGTGGGATATTGGCTCCAGTGTCTGGTTAATTGCCATTAAGTTGTGTATTAATGAGGTTGTAAAGGACCACAGTGGACTAACTGTTTAACAAGATGCTATTTATACTGTCATTACTTATTAAACCTCTTAATAGATTATCATCAGTCTGCTTCAATTAAAGGCCTGGCTCAGAGTGGTAGTACTGCCACAGGCGTCGGAAAAGGTCACCGGGAAGGTTTTAGTTAGCTTTCTTTTAGCCTTTTTTTCCTGTAAATTAAAATCTTCATCACAAGCTCATTTAAGAACTATTCTACAATGATGAGCAGCTTTTTGCTCCCTAGTAAGTAACTGATTCCCTGCTGGTTCATGATGACTGATGTTAGTGTTTTTATTGAATTTGTATTGTAAACCCTCTGTGCATAACAAATGTCTCCAGTGGGACAATAAAGTTTCTCTGGAGTAGATTCGAATGCACGCTGCGTACATGAAGTCTGATCTGCAGCCGGAGACCTGTTCTTCATTTTCCCCCACTTTAAATCAATATCACACTCATGAATGCACATTCTTGATGAATCAAACACAGATTATGTCTGTCAGATGTTCTGCTCCACATGAGTGAACATTTGAAACACTTTGTCTTTACAACTGTGTCACAAGCTTGAGAAAGGAATGTCAGAAAAATGGTCATGGTTTCTCTTCTGGACTAGCGATGAAGATGCTTGTTAGTCTTAATAACCCTGATCATGGTCGTCTTTTTTTAATTTTTATTGCCGCAGGTCAGGTGACGTCGTGGTCCATGGCATCCAAGAATACGGGCACCAGCAGCACATGGGTCCGCCACCAGCACAAGAAACCATCAGAGGTAAGTTGGATGCATATACAGTGCGCAAAAATGTGTTTAATGAAACACAGCCTCTGTTTGGCCATTACGAGCTCACTGTTCTGTGGCATTTCGCTGCTGTCTCTTATTTGTTGTGGCTTTGTTGTGGCTTTTGCTTGTCATAAATGGTCAGATTCCAACATTTTGTCTGGTTGTTTGGTTTCCTGAACTCTGGCATGATCTAGAGCTTTTATGGCCCAGTGGCTAATCTAAACCAGTTCAGTTACCAAAGGTCAGGGCTGTGTATGGTTCCTGGACAAGCTCAGGTGGCAGAGTAGCTACTGGGCTGTTTCCTGCGAAGGGCTGATTGCTGTGATGCTGAACATCTGCAACAGACCACAAAACTCTGCACAACACAACATACGCAAAAGATAGATCATTCTCTTGTCAAAGCATGCACAATTACAAGAGACAATAACAACAAGTTATTCAAAAGGCAAATTAAGTGAATAGAGACCGTTTGTGGCGTCAGTGCCATGCCTTACACCAGTGTCCTATCAGTATTTAAGATTGTAAAAGTCCTGATCCAGTTACTGCAGCTATATATCAGGTTTTAACTGGAACAAACCCTTCTGTCCAATGTAAATACAGACATCTCCATCACCACAGCTAAAACAACCAGGCGCACGGATGGTGATCACAGATTGGCTGGCTAAAACACCAGGTTGGCACATCCATATGGTCATGATGAACGATCCCAAGGGCTCTCAAATGACCACCCTGAGGAAGAAACTGGCATAAACCAGTTGGAAAATGGTGCACAGTACCAGTTGTGGCAATGCTTTGCCTGCCACAATCACACATTCCTCCCACTCTGTCAGTGAAGTGGGTTCAAATCTGTTTAAGGAGAACTCGTCTCTTGCTGTTTGAAGAGTTTCTCTCCAAAAATAATCCGCCATTTGGATCCAATTACATCTTCTCTTAAAAATTAGCAGGGATGATTTTTGAATAAAGGAGAAGAGGTAACAGCCTCTGATGGCACTTCTAAATTCCAAAGATGTTCAATGAAGCACTTAAAACAAAACTCTTTTACAAAATGAATTAATACCATTTTAGAGGGCAAATTGGTCTCGCCTCTGCTATGATTTCTCCCCATCCTTCCACCCAAAAATGTCAAAAACCGTCTAAAGTTTCTAACTTTTGAAAGGAGAATGAACAGAGCAACATGGCATGCATGCCCCCAAACCACCCTGAAGTACAAGCCATCAGCAGAGCATCTGTCATGCTTGTGCATTTGAAGCTTCCTCCCCCTCAGCTCTATCCAGTTAACCACAGGCTGTTGGAAGGTCCTGTCAGCAATCAGTCTCTCAGTAATTACTACTGTTGCTCTCTGCTCTGACCCGGGCCTCAGCTGAAGAACCAGGGGCCACGTTCCCTTTCATAACGCTGCTCACTCGCCTTGCTCTGAGGCACACTTTGTACAGGATAATGTTTTGCAGTAATCTTCCTGCTTTTTCGGTAGCAGTGAGTGATGGGAAAGGTTGAACAAAGAAAGGGGGCGGGTGACACTGAAAGGTTCAGTGCAAAGTCAAGAATGTTGCAAGCGCATCTGAACTGATGTCAGGAAAGCTTAACTTGTCAAGCATGAAAAATGTGTTGCCATTCGTCTTGCTGGAGCGATATTGACGGGTCACACTGTTCTTGGTTCCTAGTTTTTATCTACTTGCACTTCTCGTGGCTTCTTTACAGGTGGATGCTTTTGTCTATATTGTTGTGTTCATGTCCCAGAAAGTAATGAATGCATCCTTGTTTGTGGGTGAATGCTGACAAATTCAAACCTTAATTACGGTTTGTAAAGTTGTATTATTCAAGCTGGCAAATTTAGAGAAATGAAACCCCAGAATTGTAGAATGTGTTGAAATGATTGCTGATATAAAAGTGCAACTATGTACTTTAATTGAAATGGTTGACTTTGTTTAGTCATTGGCGTAGAAATGTTCAAGAATCCCGTTGTCTGGCTTTCTTAATCCAAAGCACATTTACTCTGTGGGTGAATCTACTGAGTAATTCTGCAAACCCGTCATACATGGATCACACACATTTAAGTGACTGGAACACTGGTGCAGCAGGACAGCCACTTGGTTTAGTTAGTTCACCTGTTTTATAGCATGCAGGCTTACGTGTGCTTCAAACATGTGAAATGAGGCACTGGATTCTTGGAAGGAGATGGGAGGGGAAGTGGGATGGAGCCAATGACGGCTTTCGAGTGTGGCCGTCCGGAACGAGTATAAACACTTTTGCCTTTAGATGTGGTGGGTGACACGTTGTATATGACCGAGTTCATGTGAAGCCTTCAGTCAGCTGAGCCAAGAGACTCTTTGACGACGCATGTAGTTAGTGCTCTTGATCCGTTTATATCCGTCTAATACTTCTTAAGGGCAACTCTTCGGTTGAGTTTTTGATATAGTGACAAAGAGTTAAATTCTCCAAAAACAACCGCATGGTTGCATGCCAGCACTTCAACCAGCGGTGTTGGTAGTGGGCGTCAGTGTCCTGCGGCAACAGCAACAACTTGTATGTTTTGCGGGTCAAAGGTCTGATTAAAGGGCATGCTACCTTTTTACTAAGAACACTTAAGCTGGAGCAGACGTTCAAGTTCATTTTCGCCTGTTGTGCAGTTAACTACTCTTCAGCTTTGCAGAGTGGAGTGTCGCTTCCTTTGCTCAGCTGCCAAGAATCTGCATCTTACCACTTCAACACTGTCACTGTTTTGGTTTGTCCAACCTGCCAGCTCTTTTATTACTTTAAAGACAATGGGCAGCAGCCAAGACACAAGCAGAAAACAGACACTCTCTGCAGCTGAGAGTGGAGCGGAGTGGGAGTGAAGAGTGGGTAGTAGCGGCTCTTTTGTGAGCTTGATGTAGACAGTTTTCCTTTATGACCTGACTAATTAAGAGAATGGAGAGGATTTCTTTGTATCTCAGCAGTAGATAAATCAGGCTAATATAGATCAGAGAAACAACCAGGGCCAAATGTCACATTTACATGTCGTGGCATTTGGTGTTGTTCATGAGCAAGAATAGAAGTCCACGAATTCCACTGGTCAACAAAGCCTGTTGGCGGATGATGCTTATCAGTGCTATGTCAACAAATCTACTGGTTTTTTAACTTGACTGCGTTGCAGTATTTCTACCCACACACACACACACACACACACACACACACACACACACACACACACACACACACCTATCCGTTATGTTCATTAATACACTGGTTCCATCGAAATACATGGCATATTTTGTAAGTTTGTTCATACAAATGCCAATGTGAATTGGAACTTGTTGTGGAGTATTTTGGCTGTTTGTGGAATTGCTGGTAAGTGTTTGAGAATTGGACATTAAATGCTGTTTGTTGATGATGGCAGCCGGACTTTTGACTGAAAAAAAAAAAAGCAAGCTCAAAAAGGGCGATATTTTAGGCAGGGAAAATTCCTCATCAGTGCGTCCCTACTGGGAAGAAAATTGAACAGTGGCTCACAATGCGGGCATGTTTATGGAAGGATACTCACCCTTGGTTAAGGGAGGTGTGGCGAATGGTAAACACTATGGACTCGTAATGACAACGTAGCTGTTTTCTAAAAATGAGCCGTCTCTATTTGCGCCTTTGCAAGTCTTTTGCTCCAGCTTTGACTTTTCTTAGAAGTGGTCATGAGAGCTCTACTTGGTGGAAGGAGGACACTGTCAAATGCTTCCTTTTTTTTGTATAGATGGTTTTTATTTCACTTTAGATGAGGGCAGAGATGAAGGATTCTGAAATGTTCGCAGATAAACAGGAAGTCGTTATGAAATACAGTGCACACACAGGCAGCTCATATTTGGTCTTGTGGTTAATGGTTAGGGGCAGCATCTGAGCGCAAAACAACCAAAAAAAGAAGCTTTGTAATGTAATGTAGCTGTAGATGTACCGAGTCACCAGCCACAGCGGGGACTCTTTCTTAAGCAGCTCTTGGCCTCATCTTTTCTGACAAAAGCAGAGCTCCCCTTCTTGAGAGAAATCCCCCTGCTCTCCCCCAGGGGATTGTGTGACACTGCAACACGGCCACGCTATATAGAGACCGAAACATGAATACACACACACGCACGCGCGCGCGCGCGCACACACACACACACACACACTTTGCACTCTGGGGCTTTCTTCCAGGCTTGTGGTATTGCAATTTTGTAGCACACACTCGGGCAGGGGAACGTCTGTATTCAAATTTCTTGTTTCATTTGAATCGTTGAATTGTTTTCTTTCTCGCAATCGGTTGTTTTTGAGTCTGAAAGTCAGTCCAGTGTTCAGGTAATCTATATGGAGATGCCAGCAGTTGTAGCAAGTGTTTGTTTATGATGTGCATTGATGTGGTTCTTCTTTTTTTCCATACCACACAGGATGGTGACAGCCGAGCTGCACAAAATGAATACGGAGATAATGATCTTTTGAAAATAACCACAATAATTGCAACAGGCCTCTTGCAATTTCCAACCCCTCCCCCCGTGCAGATTGGAGCCTTTGATATTATGTATTGGTATTGGAGTATATAATTATCTATAAATCAATTTTTAATGAGCAAATATTCACAGACGATGCAATATGGGGCATGGGTGAACCAAATTAGGTGTCTGTGGAAACCCTTTCAAAAGTGGGGTTTTCTCGTATTCAATCCAAAACTGTAATTTATGAGAAATTAGTCTTGAAACCCGAATCTAGGTGTGAGAATCTGCGGTAGTCTTCTGAGCCACATCACAAGCTCAACACTTTAATACTTTTTTTAATCATTATTCAGTTCACAGTTTACAGCTTGATAATTAAGCAAAAAGCTGTGCCTTGCAATAAGTGCAACAGTTAATAAGTGAGTGTGTTCAAGACCTCATATTTGCAACTGGCAAGTGGAGCAGGGAGGTGTTAAGTGCCTAGCAATTTCATTTCTTTTTACTTTTAGCCCCTTTTTTCTGAACGTTTGGTATCATGTGACCTTTCTGTTACTGTCTTCCTTACATAACATTGCGTGTTTGCTTTGTTTGTTGAAATGACCATAATATCGTCCAGGCCGACATAAAACAAGTTATAGTTACTAATTTAAGGCATGTTGCTTTCCAGTGGTTTGGTGGAAGGTTGGAGACTTGATGAAGGTCGGATCAGATGTCACAGTTTCACGACTTTCAAACTAGCCAGAAGTATTTTTATAAGCGAGGGAGGTGCTCTGGAGGCTAATAGGCTAAGCTAAATGTCACCTGAGCTGACTGTTCTGTGCAAGAAGACTGTTGTCGAACAAGAAGTCATATCAGGAGAGCAAGTTTCTCCCGGTGCACCATGGGAGGAAGGAAGTGGCATTGACGGGTGTTGCCAAAAAAGATAATGGCTTAGCAGGTGTGAAACTCCCTGTAAGATCGTTGTTACTTGTGCACACAAAAGAATTTGTTTATGTGCATGTGTGTGACAATCCGACAGTGACAGTGTGCTGGAGAGGTGGTATCTGCAGCTCTGTGGCCCGTAAAAGGAAACCAGAACCCGTTTTAGATTGTGAATTTATATAAACTGGATACGCATGTTGCATTGGCATTCAGTAGGTTATACATTATCTGTAAGTCATCTTAAGAGTGTTAATACAGCTTTGGCTGATGTGTAAGGGATTATACATTACAAAAATAACTTAATTGCGTTGTGGGGTTTTTTTCACCCTTGGAGTTTATCATCTTTACACGGTGGCTGCTTGCCAAAAAAACAGGTTTCATTGTTTGTTGTCTGTGGGTTTGTTTGACCAAAATAGCGTGACTCTTGGTGAAATGCAGGTTCATGTATCGTTGATGTTGCCCGGAACCATGTTTGACATGTCCTGCTATATGATTTGAATGGACACCTGTCAGCCAGCGAGAAAAGTTTAAATTATTTAGTGCTTGTGGTGTAATAGTGTTTAATGTTTGAATCTTCAATAATAAATACAATTCTCAAGCATATTTATACCTAGCTTGCCGACACGGGAACTTTTTCTGTGCAATGAAATTAGGACATCGGAAAATGTCCTCGGGGTATTGACAAGTTCTGTCAAGTGCTTTTAAACAACTTGTATGTTAAGCTCAAGAGTCCGAGGCAGCTGTATACTTTACGCATCCAGATGTGCAGATGTTAAAGGAGGATCACCGTCAAGGTGCAAGGCTAGACGTAATCCTCTGGAATACTGTTGGACTTCCACATGTATTGATGGTATTAATGTGATCAGGTCTACAGATACAAGCATGTAAGTGTGTGTGTGTGTGTGTCTATCTATCCTAGCAGGCTAGCAGCTGCTGTGGCTCATTAGGGTCTGGTAGAAACAGCTGTGAAACTCCATGGCAACCAGATGCAAACAGCTACAGGAATGCAGAGTTGATGTTACAGTTTCTCTTTCTCTCTCTCTCTCTCTCGCACGCACACACACACACACACACACACACACACACACACACACCCCACTTGCCAAGCCCAGTGAATGGAGCAGCCTGGATGGATGGTGGTGAGCTGTGCATGTCGACACATAAAGTGAGTGCAAATAAACATGCACGTGCTCATACACACACACACACACACACACACACATTCTCCAGCCGTTGTATTAAACTGTCAGTGCTCACCTGCTAGGTGCTCAAATACAAAAACAAAACAACAACAACACAAAACATTGTTTACACTCACTGCTAAGAGGGCGAAGGAAATAAGGACGGATTAGGAAGTACTGATGTTGAAAAGACAGCTTAAGTTGACGGAATGAGATAGAAGTGATTGAAGGGAATGATGGATGTTAGGGTGAAGAAGGAAGGTGAGGAGCATCACTGTGAGGGAAAGAGGGGGGAATATAGACGGATGGGGAATTAAAGAAATGAGGAGACTGACTGATGGCTGCGTTGATAAAAGGACAGGTGAAGGACAGAAAAGTGCATAGATGGAGGAATGGATAATGATAAAATGAGTATAGATGATAAGTGGAGAAAATGATAAATAGATGGCAAACACCAGATTTTATGTGACCGTGTCCTTTCTTCTGATTAATCATTCATCAGAGCATTTTACTATAAGATGCTGTCATAGTGTTCATTGCCAAAATCTCTTATTCCAAAGCATTGAACTAATTTATGATTCAACCTAAATGAACAATTTTTCATCAAAACACCCTGCATCTGTCTTGAAGTACCACGTCCAGAGTCCTGTACTACGAAACAAGTTCTTCATATCCAGGATCTCAACGCTGGTTATCAACTCGCAAAGTCAAGCCAGGGTTTCCCAATCAAACCCGTGAGCGTGTGCACATAAAAGCGGCAGCATATGACCAATCAGAAACATACTTTACCCACGAAGAGCAAACTATAAGATTACAGAAATCCAAAGAAGTTAAACACATCATCCGGGCTAAAAGCCACACAGCTGCTGAATGCAGGAAATGCAGCTGGCAAGAATATCGCTCACTGTGTGAATGCGCAAATGAACGCATTAGACTGATACGTCACTGCTCCGTCAGTAGTGTTCCATTAAATGAATGTGTCGCTTAGATGTATTCTTATGACAATTTTAGCCTGATTCTTTCAGCTGCTTCCACGGCGGTGTCAAACAAAAACTATAAAAACATAATTTAGCCGTAAATAGGCTTACGTTCGTATCTTGTAAGTACAAGGATTAAGTGCTTCTGTTGTAGGATGGTGTCGGGATACAGAAACACAATGAATGGCTTTGACTTTGCTGGCCAGAAGAAGCTGACACAGATAAATCTCTCCGACGATAATCTACATCTGTCTCCGGAGCAGCATAAGTTACCATGACGATTTACCCCGATAAGAAGTGAACCACCATCGTAGTGCTGAAAACTCAAGAGTTAAACCTGAAGTTAGCTCGCGAACCCCAAATCCCGCTTCGTAGTACGGGCCTCAGGGGTTTACCTCTGAGCATTAATGCTTGTTGTTGTCGTCGTCGTCTTCTATCATAGTTTTTATAATTTTTTGGAACTAAGAAAACTTAAGAAAGCTGTTCTACGTTATATTAAGCGTTTTTGTTGTTTTTGTTGTTGTGCTTCAATCTCTGAGCACTAATGTTTGTGGTTGATGCATAAACGTAAACATAACATATTGCTGGCTGGAGAACTTCTACGGAAAATCTAAACGGCAATCAGATGTCGTGCATTTTGTCTGGAGAAGAAAGTGCACCCGTGAGCCTTTGTTTTGTTTCTGCATGTATCATTTGTCTTCTTCACGTGTCATGTGTTTGTTTCCAGTCAGCCATCACCGGTGTGTTTGTCTCTCATGGGCAAAGTTGCTCATATTTCCACTTGCAGTCTGAGTGTGATGACTTGCTGGTCAGGGGCCCTTATAGAGATTATAACTGCTACGTCTGTTTGGGGATCTTAAATTACAGTATTTGTTAGTGTGTAGTGACTAAAACCATCGTCACAGTGTTTGTGTTGCTACGAAAAGGTCAGAAAATGTGTCACTTTGTATGCAGCATGCAAATAATGCAAGATTACTATTTTTAATGGCTGCGTACGATTTTTTAAAATTCTGTTTCTGCTTTTTCCCTCCCAGAACTTCGGCTGCATTTGCTCATTTGATTTAATTCTTTTTATTCATTTTTCACATCCGCAAAAGCACAATATTTAAATTCAGTAATCCCTCAAAGATCAAAGAGCGAAGGCTTCTTTCTGGACCCCTCATGCTGCACTGACATACAACAATGAAACTGAGAAAAGGATTGACAGACCATCATGCAGTCCGTCCACAAGAAATAAGAAAATCTCACACGGTGAATAAAAATGTTCCTGCACTTTTTGTGCATGTTGTGAAAAACCGTTCTGGTGATTGTACTTGTACCCTGACTTCAGTAGAAGCAGATGAGACAGATTGAGGGATGAAAAGTACCGCAGTTGAAAATAAAACAACTCCTGGAACACACTGAACATCACAGATTGATGATATATTACTGCGAGAGTGTCTGACAGTGGATTTTTTCCCATTCCAATCTCCACAAGATCTTTTGATGAGTGGTTGTTACTTAAAATGACTCAGAACCGCTTAGCGCTAGAGTGCGTTAATATGAGGACAGCTGAGAAGAAGTGTGTTATTTTAAGACTCTGCAGACCAACTCCTATTCACAAGCCTTAACGTTTATTTTGGCCTGCGCAGGGCGCCAGATGGGTGGAGTTTAGTGCATCAGAGCAATTCAGCAAAGTCACAGAAAAGTATATTAAAAGGAACTGTTTCTGTGTGGCAGATGCCACGCACCTGGCACTCCATGTAGGCTAAAACAAAGCTGTCAAACGGCTTTGACTTCAGACATTTGATCCTCCGTCTTGGGTCCATTGTTGACGTTTGTTTCTGAAAGCTGTACTTTAGGTAAACCTGCTGAGCTTCAGAACAGGCAAGTTGGTTATTCCCTGTTAGTAAAATCTGCTTCTAAAAAGCACGACAACCGACTCAAGTTGCGGTAGACGCAGACATGCAAAGCAGCATTAATCATGTACTTGATTTGGTTGTTTTCTCAGCCACACATCTTCAAAACTAGGTCACATCTCCCCCCAGCCTTTGCTTGCCATTTAACCACTGATATTGAGACTGAGACTGATATATTTGCATCGGACTCTGTGGGGGGATATGGACTCATTGCTCCTGCCTCTTAAGTCTCCTTCACTCATTGTTGTCAGTGACCTAGATTTTTAACTTTTTATTTATAGAGGGAAGGTTTTTTTGGGCATGTTTGCTCTTTCTCTTCTTCCTCTCTCAGAAACATCTTGACTTCATATTCATGATTTTACACACGTTCCCACCTGGGAGCTGCAGAGTACAAGCACAGCTTCTACTGAGCACATCCACTGAGCGGTTTGGAGGCTGCGTGTCTTGTTCAAGCCAGTTATCGTGTAAATAGCTTGAATTTTTGTATTAAATTAGATTTGGGTGTTTTTTTTTTTCTTTTATACCTTTTTAATAACTTTTTCTAAATCTGCAGTTCCTGAAAAGTCTTTGAAATGCCTTATCATGCTATGATTTGGTGCGACTCTGGCATAAACATGAATCTTTTTACTGACATGCCAAAGACTGATATTATGTATTGTGTTTCTGAGTCGTCAGACTGAATCCAGCATGTTGTATCACAATAAATCTTACATATATCTATATATATTTCTTTTTTACTGACCAGACTCCAACAAGCCTCTGGCTCAAAATCCAGCTTCCCTAACCTCTGACCTCCTGCAGTCCTGGATTTTGCTATTTAAATTTAAATTTGTGATAATTTCTGCATTTTATTTTTCCTTGAGCACCCTTTTGTCTCAGACTATTTTCTGTGAATACACGATCGTGAACGGGGGGCAGAGTTATTCGCTTGCTAGAGGCCAAAAATCACATCTGTTTAAAACGGAGGTGCGCAGTCAGTCAAATCCTTATTGAAGCGGGAACAAAGCTTAATTGCATGACCTTTTGAGTGAAGCCTTGGCAATCAGCCTGCCCTTGGCGTGGAGGGGAGCACCGTCGTCGCTCTATGCATCATTCAGGCCGGGCGCTTGTGATGAGGAGCCGGCGTTTAGAGAACTCTCAAAAGGACTTGTTCACTGTCTCGTCGCACGCTAATGAGGGGCATAAATTGTAGGCTGAGTGCCTTTTCAGAGCTCAGCAGTACGGAGTTAGGCTAATGGCTACGGATGCGACATTTCAGATCTAAGATGAGAGAGGGGACTATAGAAAAGAGTAAGAGGAAATCATTTTCACAGTCCTATCAAATCCTTTGTGTGTCATGTGGAAAGTGTCAAGTCGGTAAAGACGAGCGTTTCAGTAAAGCGGGAGACGGGGTTTTCTGCATAAAAACAGTGACTCCCTTCGCCGTTGCTTTGACGCCCCTTTCCCTCTCATCCGTCCCGAGCTGAAGCCGGGTGTAGCGAGCGCACTGAAAGCTGTCTTCAGGCCTGCGCTCTCTTCGCCCCGCGGGGTGCCCGTTCTGCGGCGCACGTACACACAAAAAGAACAAGCCGCCGTCTGAACTATTTGTGACTCCATAGACGGCGAAGAAGAGGAAAAAATATCAGCCGTAAAAATCACAGGTGGGATGTGAAAGAGTTTACATAAATATAACGTGAAAAGGTTTTTGTTTTTGATATACTATATGCATATATGTGTATAATCTTTTATTTTGAAGTACTTGTGCATGTGTTTATCAAGCTCTCCCTCACTTTTTAAGTATAACTATCTTTTTAGAAGTGTTTTGAACAGCTATTTCAAGATTTATCAATGATGGAGAGTAGCATGTTATGAAAAGTGCTGGGGATATTTACTGTTTGAACACCTGGGCTGTGTGCTAATCCAGTGTTGATTATATTCCCAGGGAGTTTCTTGGCTGATACGCTACAGTTTCTCAGTGCATATTTGTTTGCGAGATAGCGTATGTTACCCAGGACACGTCGTCCACTGTTCGAAATCCAACTTCATTTTCCAGACTGTCAAAATGTGAAAATGAGAGAGTGGAAAATAAACCACAAGATCCAGGATAAAAGTCTTCTCCTGGAAGAATATCAGGAATATCCTGTCTGTAAAATATAAGTATCTTTGCCTTTCCTTGCGCTGAGCTCTTCTCCCTCTCTCCTCCTCTTGGTCCAGCTCTGTGAAAGGAGAAATAAATAGGAGACTGGCGGCCCTGTATTCAGAGGCCTGTGCCCCTCCTGATAAAGAAAAACATGGGGAAACAGTGCTGCTGCAGAATAAACCAAACATGAAGAAGATCATAAAGTGCAGCGAAGAGATTCACAAGTGTGTAGAATAGGATAATATACCCCCCCCCCCCAAAATCCCTCTTATGCCCGGGCACATGTTTTGTCCTTGATTCTTATGTGCATATATTTATCTCTATATACCTTTCGACAAGCTTTAATATTAATTTCAGCTCTTAATGTGACCGTAGATCCTTGACGTCACTACCTGTGTGATTCCCGCTGCTCTTCTCAGTTGGCGGGAAGCCTTGCTGAGGAGAGGTGAGTGTGAGAAAGAGATTTAAAACTTGGTTTAACTGACCAATTGTGTAAATCATACGTGGTGGTACCAGATTTAGTCTAGCGTTTTAGCATTTTAAAGCAATTTTGGAGACCCTTTTCTGTCAAGCGAAGTGCTTTTATTGTCGCATGCTGGTTCACTGATTGTTGTAGCGTGCAGGTGGTTCCTCATGCGGCTCGCTGCCCTTGTCTGTCTTTGCTCTAACTTTAAGGCCAGCTCCCTTTTTGTTCTTATGTGTAATCTTGTGTATGCTTTTTGTAATTATACTCATAATCAAATACAAAAATATCGTCTGTTTTAATGAAATAATTGTTACTTTTGAGACGTTCTGACGTGAGATCAGTTCATATATTGAGCTATACAAGAGCTCGCGTGTGGGTTGCTGTTCTGATGTTGTTTTATTTTGTTCATCCTCCTCGCAAGAGAGCAGATGTCCTTGTTCCCTCCGACTCCAGAAATAAATCGGAAATTTAGCTGAGATGATGCGTCGCACCTGAAAAGCCCCGTGTGCATTTGTAATGTGTTACCCTCGGACGAAAGCCAGAACTGGTTGAATCATTGCGTTCTGTTGGTATCGAGGTACCAGACTCCCTGTGTTGATGCATGTTCTCCAGAGCGCGTTTGAGTGTCTGTATGCGTTGGTGCTTGCTGAGTCACTGTACTAATGCACTGATATCTCACACACACACACACACACACAAGCTCCTCTCTCTCACTCTGTCACTCTCTCATCAACCCCTTTCTCTCCTTCTCTGTATTTTTCTCACTCTTAATCACCCACTCAACACTCGCACACACACACACACACACACTTTTTCCCTGAGTCCTGTGGATCTTCCAAGCAGCCAATCACCAGAGCCCGTCCCTGTGCTGTGATGTGGCTGCTAAAATTAGCCTCCTCTCTCTGTTAGTTGACATCCGCCGTGACGCACTGTGGAGAGCCAGGTAGCCATGATACTCGGCAGAGAGAGATAGAGAAAACACTCCTCTCCTTATTCCTTTCTTTGCCTCTCTTCTCCTACCTTTTCCTCTCCTCTCCCCACTTCGCCCTCCTTCCCTTCCCTTTCTTTTCTGCTTTCTTTCAATTATGCTGCTTCATGATTGCTTTAATGCCCCTTTTTTCAGTTTGATACGTTTTTACCTCCGAGTGTCTCCTCATCTCTTTTGCCCTCAGTAGCTCTACGTACCTCCGATCCCTTTTTACTGCTCTTTTCAGTCTGTTAAGTGAAATGGAGTTTGAAGCTCAGGTATGAGATCTGACCAGCTTTTGGTTCTGCTTCTGTATAACTTTTTGACCGTACAGAGTGACTATTATAAACGGTGTTCCCTAGAATCTGTCACAATGCAAGGAGGTGTGTGTTTTCCTTCGGCCAGTAGAGGCATGGTTTCATCCTCATGTCCTTTTTAAATGAACAAGTCTTAAATTATAATATTTCCAAGTCCTTGCTATGATTTTTGCATGGGAAATGTCATCCAACTCCATTGTTTTAAACTGATTTATTTCCTGTTCCCAAACTTTTTCAAACCATTGCACCCCTGCATCCATCCACTGTGCACACTTGCAGATAAATATTCAATTTGAAATAAACATTGAATAAAACATTTTATTCATTCATTTTATCTGGTTGAATAAATATCCCTGCTGTCTAGGGGCGTGTTTTGTCTGGAGATGTTTCTTGAGTTTATCTGGCATCATTGCAGCGTCAGACGCACTGCGGATGAGCCCAGAAGCCAACTTCCTTCCACTTTTCAGGTCTGATTATTGATCTCAATCCATGTGGAGGGTTGAGAAGTACCGGCATTTCTTTGAGCTGTATTTACAGCGACTAATCTCTCCATCGCTGCGCCGACGCTCATGGGAAGTACTAACATTTTGGAAAGCGTGTTGCGTTGCTATGACAACCAGCAACTGTGAGCCGTCATGTCATTAGCTGCATATTTAGCAGGGTGTGTGATGTTTGAATGACTTTCTTCCATTTGTTGTGTTTGAAAATGTACTATACATAATGTTGTTTGTGTTCATATAGCCTAGATCTTTTTAATGGGAGAAAAACTTGTGAAAAATATACAGTAAAATAAATGTCATCAAATCTTGTGACACCCAGGTTGCCACGGCGTCCACTTTGAAAACAACTGATTTATATCAGAAATGTTTTATCAGGAACTGTGCCTGTGGTGACTAAAGAGTTTGTGAATGTTCAGTATTTTATTTCCTTTTAAAATATTTGAAGTTTAAATGTTTTGTCTTTGCAGAAATTGTAATTCTATCAGTGAATGGGACTCCAACCGAACCCCCCTAATGATCCCTATTAAAAGGTTCATCTCTTTTAGAAACATCCATCTGTATTTTCACATTAAGCTCGTTATTTCCATTTGATTTAGAGTTATAATTATGCAGCGTTGGCTGTGGGTTAACACTGCTTTAGAATCATGAATGACCTTTTGACAATGAACACAAAACTGGGGTGGTGCGAGCTTCTGTTACATTACGTTTATGTTGCTTTATATAGACGATAGTTGCCATGATGTAAGCTAATTTTCTAGAAAATTGAGGTGATATTTTGTGGTCAGTAACGACAAATGGCACTACTTCACTGTACACTGAGCTGGATTAATGCTGCTCTTATGAGCCCTTTGCACCTTACAGGGTGCTGATAACTATTGCACCACTATTGCGCCCACGATCACAGTAAAAAGGCCCTGGCGGAGTTTAGCGGTCTAATAATAGCAGCGGGATGAGAAGTGAAAGACGGAGAGAGCGTGCCCCCTCTGATGTTTCTATCATCCCTTTTCAAAGTCACACATGAACAATGCTGATTGTTTTTCAAGATAGCCAGCAAGTCTTAACGATAGCGTGTGATGTCAACTGACCTTTAAAAGCACTTAATGCACTTTGTCACTGTGCTTCAAGGAAACTGGTGCAGCGGCACATAATAACAAGGTCTATTGTGTAAGTGGGAGGCTGGGCTTTGTGTGCACCTGTGTGAGTGTATATGCATGCAGGAGTGTGTCTCTGCACTGTTGGAGTGTGTGATTTTTATGTTAAATGCTTTTGCGTGTGACCACACATAAGTGCTTGTGCGTGTGTCTGCGGGTTTCTTCCCCCGTATGGGCGGGCTATCTGTGCCTATTTGTGTCTGTGTTTGTGCAAACGTGTGTTTCTGCTTTGATGTCAATGCGAACATGTCGGTGTGTATCTCTATCTGCCCGAGTGAGAGTGTGTTTCCTGGTTTGAAATGTCAGCTTTCAGCAGTCATCCTCTGTGGTTTCTGGTCTGTTCGGCTCAGTGGGGAAGCAGACAGTGCTAATCTATCACCGCTCCGCAGATGGAGATACGAGTCGGTCCCAGAAGTAAGACAGACAGGCAAACTGCCTCATACAGCATACGAACAAGCAGAATTAGAGCTGTCAGAAGCTTATAGTTTACAGAATAAGGTGTGAGGATTGTTCCTGGACGAATTTCAATACGCTGTCCCGTTTGTAAAAGCTCTAATAGATTTCATATTTTCCATTCATGAATAATGGTATGGTTTTTGTACATGCCTCAGTGTGATTATTAATGCCTATCAGGCTGTCAGGCCTACACGCACACACACACACACACACACACACACACACACACACACACACACACACAGCCTCTACTCATGTCATCAGTTCAGCTCTAGATTGGACTAACTGAGAGTCCTGCATGCATACAGCCCATAAGTCAATATAGCATACTGACCTACTGACTCACTGATTGACCAGAGGAATGTGTGTGTGTGTGTGTGTGTGTAAAGCTGTGCATGTGTGTTTGACTGTGTGAAAGAGACTAGTTGTGTTTGTTTGACCATGATCTGCTGCTGTGTACTGTGTGGGTGTGTGTGCATGCAACAGTTTCCGTGTGTGTGGGTATGTGTGTGTGTGTGTGTGTGTGTGTGTGGAGTTTCTATGGAGCTTTATCTGAGCAGCTGAGTCTCATCTCTCCTGTTTTGGTGAGAGGTCATCGATCGCTCTGCACTGTGCGACTGAAATGCTTGAGATTCAAACCAAACTGATGACGGAACAAAAAGAATAAAAAGAAACATGAGTTGTTGAGATGAGTGCGATGTTTGCAGCATGACTGCCTGTCACATTTGGGAAAACGAGGCAGCACATGCTCTCCACAGACAGAAACTACATCATTTGATCATGAATTGCTGAATGATGAGATTGAGCTGCTTGGATAAAGCTCCATAGAAACTCTACACACACATTGAAGCTTTTAGTGGCTTTATTTAAATATCTGTATATATTTATGCTTATTTATGCACCTATACACCAAAGCAAATTCCTTGTATGTGAAAACCTGCTTGGCAATAAATCTGAATCATCATGGTTTGGAGAGAAAGTTATCACTTTGAGTTTTATTCCCAAACTGAATCGTCAGGGTTTTCAGACATACAGCAGACAATGTCTCTGGTGTGTAGATAATTGTAGAAACATTAAATGAAGCTATTGCCTTTTAGCTGCGGCATTTTTCTGCAAATAAGTATGTGTTTTTACCTTGTTGCAGCAGAAAACTAAAAGAAAATGTGCAAACAAACTTGATGAGTAATGAACTAAAATGGCCGTTAGCAGTTGAATACAGTGGGTGATGGCGATGACATGATTTAATTGCATTCAAAAGGGGATTTTCTGTCTATCTGTTGGAAATTTACTGCATCATTCCCTCTTCTGCTGAAATTGGGCATCCACTCAGTGTTTTCAAGTGCTAAATTATGATTTATCAAATTTGGAAAGCTGAGTGGAATGGCCAAATTTAAATTGCACGTCCTCAGAACAAAGTTATTAAAGTTAATCGATGTGGAAAATCGTTCCTGCAGTAAATACATCTTGGGGAATAAATGGGGAAAAGGAAACGCACTTTTCGAGTGATTACTGACAGTTTCCATTGCTCCTTCAGGCTCATTGCACGACAGTCTCTGTCCACCAAAACCAGCCAGAAAGGAACTTTGTATCATAACTCTTCATTAGTTGCTCCGTTATAAAACAGCCAAATGTAATTGCCTTGTTTTTGTCTTTGCATGAAATACAACTTACATTAACCGACTCTGTAGAAGACAAACAAGTTACTCAAATCTACTTTATTTTTCTACTGAATGTGTTATTTGACTCTTTGAAAAGCTGATGAAAATGCACCTCATTAACATTTTATATTTTGCGTAAAAATCAGCTTGACAGTTCGGAAACAGCGCCTGCCCTCGACCTGTCTGACTTTCCTGCCTGTCTACCTGTTCGTCTCATCTTTTTTTATAATGCTCCTTTTGCGCCTGTCTGCCTGTCATCCGTCACTGAGGGCCGCGGTGACTCCCCACTGTTTGTCACAAGAAGACGAAGAGGGCGGGCGGCGGATGAGAGGAAGAGCAGGATAGAGAGATGAGCTAGAGAGAGAGAGAGAGAGAGAGAGAGGAAGACAAAGAGAGAGAAACAAGGCAGCACATTAAACTGCAGGAGCCTGTAATAGTGTTTCCTGGACATTAATTAGCTGCAGTCGTTCCTGTACAAACACACAGTAATAAAACTGATATACTGAGATCCTCTCCTCCTTTTCTCCTTTTCCCTCTGCTCTCCACTCCTCTCCTCTTCTCCTCCCTTATTCTCTTCCTTTCCTTTTTTCTACTTACTTCTCTCCTCTCCTTATCTCTTCTCCTCTTTTCCTCCTTTGCCTCTCCTGATTTTTTTCTTTTCTTTTCTGTCCTCTCTTTTTTTCCTCCCTTCTTTACTGTTCCTTCATCCTCTCCCTCCTTCTAATGTTTTCTCCTTTTTTCCACCCATCTCCTCCCTCCATCTCAGCTCTTCTCCTTTTTCCTCCTTTCTCTACCTTTTTTCTCCTCTCTTCTCGTCTTTTCTTCTCACTTTTGCCTCATTTTCCTCTCCTGTTCTCATTTTCTTCCCCTTTTCCTTCCTCTTCTCTTTCTTCTTACCTTCATTTTTCCTCTACTCCTTTTTCTCCCTTCTTCTGCCCTCTTTTTTTCCTCCTCCTCTTTTGCCTCTCCTGCTCTTCTCCTCACTGGTGAACAGTATGAAGAAAAAGTGAGATAATATAGGTAGAAGGGGAGAAAGAGAAAGACAGAGGGGGAAAAGAGAGAGATTAAGGAGGATGGGATCACCCTCAGTCTCTGTCTGTCCTCCTTGTATGAAGGGGACGGCAAGATTCAGTATGGCCTTGGCACAAACATGCGCGCGCACACACACACACACAGAGAAATGCACATAGTAGTAGAGAAACACACACACATGGACATTCACACCGGGATAAACAAATACACAAACACATACACACACAACACGCACACACACACGCACGCACACTTATTCATGCACATAAAAACTGTTTGTTGCACACACACACAAACACACACAGAAATGCAGTAGTAGAGAAACACATGGACATTCACACCGGGTTGCAAATAAACAAATACACAAACACACACACACACACACACACACACAGAGTTAAATGCACACTTGTTGCAGTTGTACACACACACACACACACACACACACACACACACACACACGGTATCTTGCTCCATTGCATTATTTATTTGTGCTGGCTGGCAGACAGTGGAGGCAGCCAAGCAACAGAAGCAAGGATGCTGCTTTTTACATATGGCCTTTTCATATACTGCTGTGTGACACACACACACACGCGCGCGCGCGCACCAGTCTCATCCTCGTCTGTCCTTGTCTCTGAACTCTTTTTCCACTTACATTAATATTACTCTCTTTTCTCTCTCTGTCTCTTCCTCACTCCCTCTCATTTCTCTCATATTTAGTCATTTGTCTTCTCTTTCTCTTTTCTCCCGATCTTGTCCTCCCTCATCTCTCTTCACTTAGTCATTCTCCTCTTCCTCTTCTTCCTCTGTCCTCCCACATCACTTTCCTCTCCTCTTCTATCCTCTCCTCTCGCTGGTCCAGGGATTGAACCAGCAACCTTCTGGTCACAAGTCTGTGTCTTCACAATAGAAATACTTTATTATGTTAAATGAAACTGAACTGTTTGTACAAATTGTTTTACCTTTGCATATTGATTGTTTACATATAGCTCTCATACACTTTATTAATTACAAAATATCCCTCTTCTATTTCTCTTCTTTGACATGTTTTCTTCTTTGTGCCTCTTAAGTCAAAATAAAGCAAGTAAGAAAAAAAAAATCCACATTAGGGGACTGAGGGAGAGATGGAGGGGGGGGAGCGAGGGAGTAGGATGGAGGAGCTAATTAAGGAGGGATAAGGAGGCTTAGAAAGTAATGATAAAATGTAGAGTGAAATCATACGGTTGATTTTACACTGCTGGTGTGTGTGTGCGTGTGCGCGCTAGCGCGCGCTGCTTGTTTTCCTTTGTGGGTTTGTGTGTTTACGTGTGTGTGTTCTTGGCTGATGTCCTTGACTTTATGACTGATTATATCATTGCTTCAGGTCCCTGTTAGAGCAGACAGATAGACTGTGTGTGTGTGTGTCTGTGTGTGTTCACATTATGTGAGAATTGTCTGCTTGAATACACCCCCTCCTTCAGGTCTTCAAAACACTGCATCACACACAAGCACACCTTGTTTCTTTTTATATTATCCTCCTACATAAACAGTCTTTTAATAATTATATATATATATATCTTCCCACACGTGTTGTATGTAGTTGGCGTCAACCTATAAAGGTCTTCAGGTTAATATCAACATCGTGGTTACCGTGGCCACAACACTTTCTTTCCACCCCTGTACTTCCTCTGTCAGTAGGTGCTCCTCGTTTGTCTTAAATGTCTCCTTGTTTCCCTCATTTGCATCTTTCTGTCGCTTCTTAGTCCCTCCCATGTAAAGATGCAAGGACAGAGGGAACACATTTGTAATCAAAAGAGGCATCCTTCCCTGTCAGCTTCATCTAAAGCAGTTACTGATGACGGCGTCACATGAGCATCACCTGTCAGTCGGCTTCAACTGCTCCGTGTGGTTCCCTTGCAGTTTGTATTTGTGCTTATAAAGTGATGTGCGCTTTTTACGACAGTGTGAAATATGAGTTTCTGCATGCTGTCCCTTTCTCAGTAGGGGTTCATGATTAATCAAAATAAGATTGTGATGTCTCATGATGTGACAAAATGTGTCAGAGTCGTGGAAACGCAGCGATGGTGAGGCGTCCTCAGTAACTTGCACCTAAGTGAGCCAAAGATATGGATCTAGTCAACACTGAAAAATGAAGGAGTAACCCCACATCTGCTCTTCATGCTCTTCACCTACTCTAATGTTACACTGATGTTTAGTGTTGTGCAGCAGTCGAGGAAGAAATGTAAAAAATGCCGCAGATTTATGGTCGAGCCGAACTACGGGATCATACATGAGCGTGATCGTTTGTTTTTCAGTTTAGTTCAGTTCAGTTCATTATTGTCCCACTGGGGGGAATTCGGCTTTCAGCGGAGCACAGATGAACAATGATGGTGCACACATAATGGTACAATAACAAAGTCTATAAAAAAGATGTGTTTTTATTGTTTTCCGTTATCGGTAATGACTTCATCATGAGCAGTCTGAGACCACAGACTGTGAGGATCTTTGAGGATCTCACAGGACTGAAGGAGGGTCCGACATGCTGGAGGCCGGAGGTGGAAAACATGGTTGTGGAAACTGTTTGGACAGAGCCTCCCTGGTTTGGGGCGCAGGTTACATCTGACTACAGGTGAACTGTGCATTAGTTACAATTATTATTTTGAGATGAAGACCATATGGATTGCAATACATTCATACATTGTAAAAAATTTAATTGTGGAATTTTTTGAAATCGTGGAAGAAAATTGTGCAATATTATTTTGACTTGTGCTGGATTGAAAATGACACTGATGGACAATTAAAATGTTTATTGCTGAAAGACAACAGGCAGCAATAATAGAAAGTTGTAAAAACACTCTCTCTGACAATGAGCCAATATGCAAGTTAAAATGAGTTATTAAAAAAACTATAGAGCCTCAAAAAGAGCCTGAAAGTTGTTTATGGTTCCTTCTGTAATCAGGCCGGCAGTTATGTAGGTTATCACCTTCCCTCTCCTCTTCCTTCCTGCTCCCTTTCTCTTCCTTTCCTTCCCTCTCACCTCCATCCCACCTTCTGAAGACGCTCATAAGTAGAATTTTGTGATCACCCCACAACAAATGGAAGTACATATCTTTGCTGTTTCTGACCATTTAACCGAACATATCTCTCTTCCTCTCTCCTCTTCCTGCCTCGCTCTCTGCGCAGGTGTTTCGTACCGACTTCATCACGGCCATGAAGCTGCCAGACTCGGCGCAGCTCGGCCCAGACGACTTCTACGTGCTCTCGGACCCGTGGAGACAAGAGTGGGAGAAGGGAGTACAGGTCCCTGCAAGCCTGGAGGCCATACCAGAGCCTGTGGTCAGGTAGGACGGACAGACCCACACACACACACACACACACACACACACACACACAGCCAGAAACTCATGCAAGAGTTTGATATCAAGTCCCAAAGTACCTACCAGTTCAGCCTTTGGCTGCAGTTGCTGTAGCACACATTGACATGACATCACCATCTAAACACACTGGCAGAGTTCCCACGGCCAAAGATCTTGGAAGAGTTATGCAGCATTTGTTTGCCATGACTAATCTGTTTTGGAAAATTTCCAAATTGTCATTCAAGCTTTGTGAATTTTTAGATTCTGGTACAAAGTTCATATAACTGTAAGAAGTAATTAAAAAAATGTGATGTGTGCTGGGATACCAAAATTAATAGTTTTTTTTAAGATTATGTAAGAAACCGTTTTTATTAGTTACACAGCTGTAGTACATTCCTCCATTTTGGAAATGTTCAGGAAAACTTTGGCACTGAATTGTGATCCAACACTGTGGGAAACATTTAATTAATCAATGCATGTAATCACACTTACACTTATTTGTTAATGCTTCCTGAGATCTAGCCTCAGCTTTCTATGCTCTGTTTCATACACAAAAACACACACTATGGGAAGCAGGTTAGGATGCACATGCAGGCATTGAAACACACACACACACACACACACACACACACACACACACACACACAAACAGAGAGAGAGAGAAGCAAGCTGGTAGGAGATGTGTGCAGGCATGCACCTCAACCCACTTATATTCACTCTCATACTGTCGATTAGTCTGGGCTTGCCCCCCCCCCCCCCTCTCTCTCTTGCCCCAGTAGGTTGATGTGGCTCTCTAGTACTACTGCAGCTGCTACACATACCCATGTGGTTTGCTTGGTATTCTAGGAACTAATGAAAATACTCAGACTGCCTGGTAATGCCTATTAGACAGACATGTCATACTGGGAGCCCACACACACACACACACACACACACACACACACTCCAGCCATGTGAGATTTGGTCAAATGTTCTCTATCCACGAACATTATATTTTGTTCTTCCTCGAGAAAACCAGATGCAGAGGAAGCTCACTCTCAGAGACAAACGAAAAGTAAAAGCTTCTTTAACTTGAGATTTCATAGCAAAGTTACATTTTTGTTGTTGATGATAAACTGTATAATATATAAATGTTTAACGAGTTAACGTGCATGTTCCTCTTGTTTCCACTCTTATATGGAGTTCAAGGCCTTGGCTCCACTGTTACATGTTATTGGCGGTTTTCTCCAATTAATTCAAGAACTAAAATGGAAAAGAGTCACTGTGTTGCTGCAACTTAAAAATCCATTAAATAAGTTCAATCAGTCTGTCCATTTTAAGTAAGATAGAAAAAATAGCTTAATTGATTTGAGGGTCATAACAGCAGAAAAACAGGGCTGGTTGTGGTTGGTGATTGTGTCGTAAAAACTGAAAACTCTAACTGGGCAATTTAATAAAAAATAGGAGAAGTCAGATCCAATTACATAAAATAAACACTTCAAATAAAACAAACAATACGTAAATCTAGTATTACCTTATGAGGAAACCAGAGAAGCTAGCAAGGGAAAAGGCTTGCATTAGCAGTTTTACTTGAGAAGAGCAAGAGCGAGTTTCCACAATAGAAAAACATAAAGTGACAAATTGCCACATGTGCAGTTCAATAGAGAAGAATGAATGAGTTCCTAAGAGACTTAATGAGGGCAGGAGACAGAGATAATAAATTATTAAGATGAAAAAAAAAGAAAGAAAGAAAAATCTGGATCATCTTAATGATTCAAAGATTTGAAAGGAAAAATGTGTCACCCTTACTGTTTACATTGTCTAATAGGTTAATATCTCAGCAGATGCACATATGTGACACACGCACACCAACAGTATGGAGATAACAGATTGAAGGCAGAGAGACAGATGAGCAGATTGGAGGAGAAAGAGCAATGGCAACGATAGATAAGGATAGATATAGATGGATGAATGGAGGCTCACAAATTATCTTACATCTGATAGAATGATGGAGTGATACACAGTGATGCTGAAATGGAGTGATGATCAATAGATTGGGAGATAGAGGGGAAGAGGGCTGAGTGTAAGTGCGACTGAGCTGGTGGTCTCTTGTCTTGAGTCTCCAACAGAGGATCTCTTTTTTCTTTTTTTCTGACGTCGGTCATCTTGAAGCCGCTTCTTTCTCTGGGACGATAACCCCAGAGATGCTTAAGACTTCCTTGGTTTTACCCACACGGGCCCCTGTGGTCTCCTTCCTCGCTAATTCTAAAGCTCACTAATCAATATGTTATATCTAGTTATTATTCCTTTTAAGGTTCCACTGTGCCTCTTTGACTTTGCTAGGTGAACGTTCAAAGTTCAGCTCACATTAAAGAGATTTTGTTACGAGTAAATTGAGGAGAAAAGGTATGAACGGTTTCCCTCTCTCCATTTGTCGTGTTCCTTTCCTTTTTCCATTAGTTATTTTTGTCCCGATCCAACTCTCCAGTTTCTTTTTTTAAACGCGTCCATGTCTTCATCCATACATCTCTCCCTTCCCCTGCCTTCCACTCCCACCTTCCCCTCTTACTTTTGCTGTAGTTGAGCCTGAGGCGCAGACACATTTTTCTTCTTCTATTTTTTATTTATTTTTTTATGAATAATGACATCATCTCCAAAAATTGTTGGAGAGGAAAAGGGCTGCGGGCCCTGCCTGGCTTTGTACAACACTCGGCTTCCACAATTGTGTCTCTCTCTCTCTCTCTCTCTCTCTCTCTCTCTTTGGACCATTTTGGGCCACTGCTGGATGGTTTTCTGTGAAACTGTTGCGGCGGACGGTGAAGAGGTCATTATAGTTTGATGTTGTTTTCTTTGTGCCTCTTCTTACCACTTAACACTGCACTGTCTTTATCTCTCCTTTCTCTCTAGCTCCCTGTCCTCCTCCACTCTGTTTCTTTCTGTCCTTTACTTTCTATCCCCCTATCTCTCCCTTCATTCTCCTCCTCCTCTCCCTTTTCCCTCTCCTGTTTCTCTCTCTCTTTCTCCACCCCTCTGCTCGTCATGTCCTTTTATAATCTGTCTCTTTCCCCGTCTGACTTTCCTCTTGCCTGTCCCCTCTCTCTGGCTGTCTCTCCTCCCCCCTGTCTATTTTATTTTATCACTAGCTTCCCCCCCTTTTTCCTCTTCTCTCTCATTCTCTTTCCCTTTCCCTCTCCATGGTTTTGTCGGGGCCGAGTGGAAGTAATTAGCCGTTGCGTAACACTGGCTATGTGCAGACAGTGAATGGGGCTTTGGCAGCGTCTCGACAGCCTCGGTCCCCAGTGACGACGCAGAGCAGGAGAGAGAAATAATTACACACACACGAGAAGAATCTCACAAAATGAAAGAAATGAGATAGCGGTTATTTTATTTATTGCTTCAATCTTTTCTCCCCTCGGACTGGTGGCCGAATCGGTGAACTTGAACCCGTTGTTTGTGGTTTGGCGGAACACGTTGTGCTTTCTGAGCGGCGTGTAAAGCTGCGGCCACGGGGAGCGTCACATGGAGAGACTCCTTACCGAAGTGGTTCATGTACTGCTGGACAAAAACATTGATTGTCCAGATTTAACAAAAGTGGCACTTTCAACTTGGCATACAAACATTTTAAAGACTTGTAATATTCAATAGTATTGATTGATTGGTTGACGATCTTCAAGAATCCATGGTAGTCTCATGAGATGGAAGGTCTAAGTTCAGTTGAGATTGCAGGACAATCGCACACATGTTATTCCCAGTGGTGGAATATGTGTAGGTCAGGTTTCCGGCAGCTGTCATCATATGCAAAACTTGTGTCAGGCAGGCATGGGTGCTATGTAAAACCTTCGACCAACAAGCTTTAAAGATATTTGTGCAGATGCCGCCTGCAGATGTGTTTAGTTTTTGGTATCAAGAACTGCAGGCATACATGCATCAGTATAGCAACTCAAAACAGCAGCAGACCCGATACAAAGTCAACTTCGACTATTAGGCTGCATGTGTTTTGACAATCTGACAGCTGCAAAATGCTGAACCCATTATAATATTACAGAGATGCCGGTTCAAGCTGAGTACTGCCGAAACAACATTCAGTAATTTGTTGAGACTTTTTTTTCTACTTTCTGGACTTGTTAGCGCTAGGGACTTGGCAGGTGCAGACTGGGTAAAAATTATAATTGCCCTGGACCTTCCCCAGTAAAACTGATTGAGTTGGAATGGGGCTTTACAGAGGCAGAGTGCATATGTCAAACTTTGCATTCGGGTACAGGTACGGGAGGAAGTGCCAGCCAACGTAATTTGAATAGATTCATTCCTATGGAACATCATACAGTATGTAAAATCCTGGGCAGCCATTCATTAAGGAGGCGGTCTGTTTGTATATACAAACACAAATGTTCCAGCACACACACACACACACACACACACATTCACTGTGTGTGTCAGACAGTGTAGCAGTGGGTCAGAAGGCTAATCGGCTACTAATGACTCAGTGACACACACACATACACACACACATTGTGGATTGAGGAGACACTGACAGCAGTAAGATGGATAGAGAGATTGAGAGAAGGACAAATGGCAGGATAGTGAAGATGGAGGACATTCTAAATGTCATGTGGTGCAAAGCCTCAACTATATTTAAAGCTTCAAAATCATACCTTAACATTTTCAGCTGTTGCTGGTTATTTTTCTCCATTTATTTTGCTCTTGTCATATTGTGAGTTTAATAAAGTTTAAACATGGAATCATGGTACACGACAAGCCACAAGTTAGCTCATTAGTGTTTTTAAGTGAGGAATGTGTGACTTTTTTTAAATCTAACACTGCCATGACTTAAAAATTGTCCGTCCTGATTGTTAAATATCTTTCTTTCAGCTGCTTTACAAAAAAAAAACAGGTCAAAGTTAAGGTGTATTCCTTCATAGTCAGCCATTGGGAAAAGTATCTGATACTCCTTTTCTTCCTTGGAGAAATGATCAAATTCTGTAACTTTTCCTGTCTAGAAGAAAGAGAGTTGAGAACAGATAAATAAATGTGACATTTTGTTTTTTTTTTCTCTGCAATGTATTTGATGAAGAGAGATAGCCAGCTAAAGGTCATGACAGAAGCACTCAGGCAAGTACATCAATATCAAGCTGAAAACACAAGGGGAACAGTGAGGGAAGGAGGGAAAGAGTGGTGGTTAGATGACTGAACCCACAGGGATTTTTCTGCCTGGCCCAGCTGCAGCCCCATCCACCGCTGCATTAGTAAGTCACCGTGTGTTTGTGTGAATGTTCACTTTTATGAGAACACAAGTCCCTAAGTGTGTGTGTGTGTGTGTGTGTGCATATATACACACATAATCAAAGTGAGTCTTTTTGCATGTATCAGGACGTCCACAACAACATCTGGAAAGTCCCCCAAGATATCTCTGCTCTTTCCAAAACATCTCCTCAGATGATAAGATGACTAAGAGCAGCAACATCAGCCTCATCATTTACTCTACAGGGTCAGCGGGTGCACATCGACTAATGGCTTACACACACACACACACACACACTTCTGATGTTTGTTGGTAGTCTGTTGTGTTGTGGCTCTTGATAAATGTCTGACAGCCACGAGTTAGATGGGTGAATGCAGGACTAACTAGCAGAGAACTAGGGCCGTGCTATGTGTTAAGCCTGTTGCTCCGTATAGCTGTCGACGTGGGTGACGTGCAGACTGATCAGATATGTGAGAGGACAGATGGATTTGATGAGTGGATTACATTTCAGAGAGTATGACTTGATAAAGCAATAAGCCCCAAGAGGCCAGGGTTTACAGTGATTTCAGAACAGCTTAGGGACCTTGCTGGGCACGATGCAGAGCAGATAAAAGGGTTACTAAATCCACCTGGCAAGGTTTCTTAAAATAAACACACAGCAACAAAAAATGCAAAAAATTACAACTCATTCAAGAGTTCAAGATTTGACTGATTCAAATCTGTCAAATTAGGAATAAGATCTGGTAGAGTTGCTGACTGCTTTCCTAGATGTCTTACTCAATTGCTGACTGACTGATGGGATACTTAACAGACTTATGGATTCCTTTATGATGTGAATGGCAGCCAGAGGTGAACCGATGTCTTTCTAACCAGAGCAAATGACTCGGATTGATGACTGCAAGAAACACAGGGCTTCAACACAAGCCAAATTCACCCACATTAACTCATCACCACATTGCTATGAGGGGTCAGCGGGGGTATTCCTGACCGCAGGCTGATTTGGTTGATTTTGGCTGCATGGGCGAGGGAATATGAGAACTGTATTTCTCAAAGTATGGGCTAAGAAGCCAAACTGGTCGCTTTTGCCTGTATCTGGTAGGTCCTCACGTGACAAAACTAATAACATGTTATAGTGAGAAATAGCTTTTGATCGGTTTCCTGAGGGAAGGGGCTTAATCAGCATCCCACTGAGGCTGGAGGGGAACCGTAATTGGCAAACAGAGCAACATAATAATACATTCTCATTTCTGGACGAGTTCCTCGAGTCACTGGGTACATCTTTCACCACAATTAACTTTTCTGACTGAACCTTGCCTGGGTGACTGAGTCATTGACTGGCAGAGTGACCGACCAGGTTGTCGGCTGACAGGTATATTGACTGATTGAATGGACGGCTGACCGATTACCTACCCGGCTGAATGACTTTATTTCTCGACTTGACGAAAAGCTGCATGGCAGGAAGGTCACCGCGTAGCCTTTTGCCGTTATCCAAACACACATTTTCTGCCTCTTCACCACTTGACTGGGTCAGTGGGGCTGTCGCTTACCACATTTCAGGCTCACTGCCTGACTGGCTGACCGACCACAGTGAACGCCTGCCTGGGTGGCTTGCTTGTCGACTGCCTGGGAGAACAGACACTTCACTGACTGACTGAATGTATGAGTAAAGGTTCACTAGGTGGTTGAATGAAAATAAGAAGACAATTCTCTGCTTTCTCATGACCACAGAATGCGGCTGGGTCACCGTGAGAGTTATTAATCACATAAAAGACAAGCTGCCTTGTTTACTGACTGATTGCAATGACTGACATCTGGCAGTCTGAGAGAACTGTCTTCTTGAACTAGCGGCCGTTATCCAGCGCGAGGGCGGAATGACTGTTTGAGTGGTCCATCTTTCACCACATCTTAGGGCCAGCTGCATGACTGTATTGACTGACCGCCTGGCTTGCTGACTGGCTGGCTGACCTCCCTGAAATGACAGAAGTCAGAACTGGCAGGCTGACTGAATGACTGGTTGCCTGAACCCAGCTGGCAGGATGACTCCCTTGACCACAGTGACTGAGCCTCGGCCAGAACCGAGCGGGTTTTCTGGTTCCAGCGGGTGAGTCAGACTCCAGCTAAACCCGTTCACCTCTGGAGGCGTGCGGGAAAAGGCTGGCCTCAGCCTGGGGACTGGAACTTTAAACATTTCACCTCTAAACAATAGTTTTTAACCTGCTGTGTGTGTGTGTGTGTGTGTGTGTGTCTGCCAAAACCTAAATGTGTTGGCGTGTGCCTACTCCACATTACACCCCCCCCCCCCCCCCCTACCAGGGATGCAGTTGGCAGTGTTTGATTTATTTAACCTTTATTTAACCAGGGTACTGTTATTAAGTGCTATTGACAAAAACAACTAATTTGGAGGGTTTTAGTAGGGTTTTTGAAGCGATAAAAGTATGAAAAGAAAAGGGGTCTGAGTTGATAAATGAATGCAGCTTTTCTTAAATTCCATTGGGAGAAAAACAGGTTCTGTGTTTGTGTGTATTAAAGTGTGTGTGTGTGTATTCGCCAGTTCAAAACCCAGCATGTGTGGCATGTGCGGCTGGTGGTGTTTACTGCAGGCTCGGGGTGTGTGTGTGTGTGTGTGTGTGTGTGTCTCTACATGTGTCTTTTTTTGTTCCCCACATGGTTGTCATGTGTCATGTGAGTAAACCCAAGAGCCATGTGTGGGAGTCTTGACTGTGTGTGTGTGTGTTTTTATGTGTGTTTAGGCGCCTGCATTCGTGAATACACAGTTAATGTATGTGTGTTTTGTGTGTATTTCTGTGTGTGTGTGTGTGTGCGCGCAACACGTGAGTTATCCCTCTGGTATTTTCTCATAAACACTCATACATCTCACATGGCAATATCATCCACCTCTTCTCTCACTCTACACTAAAGCAATCTTTCTTAGTTAGACACACAAACACACACATATACCCCCGCCCCCCTTTAAAGGAGCCTCTCCTCTCCTACAGTAGTTCCTTGGTGGTTTGGCAGATCAAAGCCCTTTGCCTTCTGCACTGTGGGTTCAGCAACATCTGGACCACGCCGTCCGCCTTTTACCAATCTACCATCTGCCAGCCTCACTTGACGTGTGTGTGTGTGTGTGTGTGAGTGTGTGTGTGTGTGTGTGTGTGTGTGTGTGTGTGTGTGTAAAGGAGAGTGAAACAGAGACTGAGAGAGAGTGAGATACAGGAGAAGACAGTAGATAAATAGTGGAGTTCCCCTTCTCTCTTCCACTGATCCCGTGTGTGTGTGTGTGTGGGTGCGCATGCTCGATTTGACTAACCCTGTCACCTTTAATGTGTCAACTCACAACACTTTCCTTTGTATCACTACTTAATTTTCTCCCTGTCTGGGTCTCAGTGCCTTGCTCAAAGACACTTCATCAGGGTTAATCGGGGTTGGTGCAAGGCCCCCCTTGTTGTCAGTACCAGATTCTCATATTGCCTGTTTTTTAACCCCACCTCCCTGTCTCTCCGTCCCTCCACCAGCCTTGTTGCCAAGGCGAGGGCATTGACTTTAACGGTCACGTAAGGGAGGCTGGGGACACCCTGGCTGGTCGCTTAAACCCAACCGCCTCCAGGAGAGTAAACACTGTTTACTGCTGCTTTGACTCCCTGCGGGGGCATAAGACCTCACATAAAATCTCCTCCCTGCATTGAGCAGGTGGATGGATAGATTACAATAAAAGCAGATAATCCGACAGATGGATAGAGGTAGATTGATGGACGCGCAGGACATTTTCTCCCTCTGTTTTGAGCAGTGAGACGAACATGCATCTGATAACCTGACTTCCTTTCCATTTATCTAAATGGCAAAGACTACAGGAAGAAGGTGAACCGTGCAGAAATCTCTTAGTCGAGCAGCCAATTGATTTTAATGTAGACAGTGGACATACAGGATGTCAATGTCTAGTAAATATTTTTCAGGGGTTTTCCTACAGGTGTTTTCCACAAAGCCTCAAAGTGACAGATGAACCTAAACACTTGAATCCGTTACGTAATAAGCAGCTAATATTTTGATTTGGCACAAAGCAGCAAAAAGAAGAGAAGAAGAAAAAGAAGAGCAGCAGGCTCCAGTAGCAGGTATCTTGGTTAGCAGAAGAATCCGCAGCACATATTTTTGGAATTTTTGTGTTGAAAGAAGGACTCCTCACTCACAAGACCACAACTTATTCTCAAAAGATCTACCCACAAATATGGCTTCCTTTGAGGAGTGGAAGGAAAAAATCTTGAAAGTTCCTGAAGACAGTTTGTGGCAGTTTGACTGTATTATCATTTTTATTAGTATTTTTCTTAGTGCCAGCTTGAGAACAGTCAACCATCACAATTATCTGATTAAATTAAGATAATTTGCACATTGTAAATTGCCATTGTGGAAACATTGACACAGATATTCATACGATAAGGTTTAGATATATTAAATATGATAACAGTATAGTGTTGTAAGAGGGGGGCATAGTATCTAATGTATAGAATTGCATTTTTATTTAACTTCATGGACTTTTTTAATCTGCATTAATAGTTCTTTATTTTACTTTGGCTAAACTTGCATACAATCGTTGCTGCGCATGTTTTCACTAATGCAGACATTAGCATATGTCATCTGAAGCTCCCCCAAATACACATTTTCAAGCGGGAAAATTCCCCGAAACCGTGCCTTGATATGAACTAACAGCTTTTCTCTCACTTATCTGCCAGTAGCAGGTGTTACGGATGACCTTCTAAATGGCCTCTCGCTGTCTCACTTTCTTTTCACTGCAATAAGCATAAACAAATAAAGAGGAGGACACGAAGGGAGGAGAGAGGAAGTAATGGAAAGATTAAGGGAGAGAGTCCGACTGGGAGGGAGATGAACGGGGGACATAAGAAGAGGCAAAACGGAGGGATAGAGACAGACAGTGAGGATGGAGTGAATCATCCAGAGAACGAGGGATGGAGGGATGTTGATGGGTGAGGAACTGAGGGGATAAGTAAACAAACAGGTAGATGAGGCGGTTGAGTGAAGCGGTACAACGACTGTAGATCTGCTGGGAATGACAAAGAGAGGGAGAGAGAGAGAGAGAGAGAGAGAGAGAGAGAGATGGACACACAACAGAGCTTTGCCACTGCTTTATCAAATAACAGTAGAACCCTCATTCGTTTCTCCTCTCCTCTCCCTCATGCTGCCTATCCGCTGTTTTCTGTGTATGTGGGTTTAATTGAAGCTTTCAGGCACAGAATTGTAGTGGGAATGTACCTCTGAGGAGCAGACTGGAAGCAGCGTGCCCTAACGCAAAGAAGGAATAGAAACAAAGCTCATCAAAATGGCCCACTAGTCTCGCATAGCCAGACCCATCTCCTCACTTAGTTTTAACGTTGTGGAAGCGCAGGAGAAAGGTCTGGCTGAACCCATTATCGTTCTGGTACAGGGGAGCAAAAAGCAGCAAAGGTGCCCTTGCAAAGTAGTGTAAATGGTAACGTGCAGATAGCAGAAGGGGCAGAGAATTGCTACTGAAAAAGTTGGCCAATGGCAGGCTTATACCCACTTCCTGTGTGTGGGACAAATGGCCCAGCAGCAGGCCTGGAGGATTGTTAAGCCTCCAAAATCAACCAAGAACACATAGAGTTCAAATAGTTAAATCCTTAAAAGAGAAAACTGAAGTAGTGGCACCTTATTCTGACTTAAGGAATAATCACTGAATTATTTGTTTTTTCACTTTTAACATCCATGGCAAACGTTTTAACCAGGGCTGGAACTTAAACATCTGGTTTTCGGAATATTAGAAAATATTGAAAAATGCTAATAATAATTTCCTATAACTCAAAGATATTTAATTTCCAATCACACAAGACAAAGGAAAGAATAATAGTAATAATAATAATAATAGTGTTTCTGCCATAATGTTTATATTATAGATTTTTAGACCAAAGACTTGACTTGGCTGAGAAATGTATAAAACCCAGCCAAGGGTTTGGTCGCACCTGTGGCCTGTTTTTCTCATAGTTTCCAATAAGAAGGTGGTGTTTATGTCTTTGTGTGCGACAGGGCGTCGCATGTTTTCAGCAGGCGCTGTCGTCTGGAGGGCTGGTGGTGGTAAAGGGCTGTTTTTGAAGTGCTGGTGGGCTTACTGGAAGTGTGTCAGACAGGGGCGGAATGCAGGAAGAGGGTGTGTGTGTGTGTGTGTGTGAGAGAGATGTATGGAGACAGGGCTGGGGTAGCCCCTCACTCTTCATGTGTACATATGTGTAGTGTGTGTGTTTGGCCGAGCCTGAATGTGTGCGTGCGTGCACACCCAAGGCTTCTTTGCTTCAACCAGATTTTCCACCCCCCTGGTCTCAGTTTTAAAGCCGTCAGGGGTTTCCCACAGTGTCTCTGGTGATGAAGTTGACACTGGACTGGTTTTAGTGGCTAGATAAAGCAATATTTTATGCATATAAAGAAAACCTTTATGTTTTAAACACAGCTATGAATTTTGTAACCCTTAAACAAATGGAAAACAACTGTCTAAGTAACTACCTTACAGATTTCTGTGTTCAATTTCAAATAACATGGAAGTAAAATAAAAGTTTTCCCATCACAGCAGCGATTAAATTCAGAAAAACATCCAAGGTCATCTTTACTGTCCCTCCAGAGGAAATTAGTTTCACAGCCACAGGAAGAAAAGGAAGACCGACAATAACAAACACACCACAACAACTGATACGATTCCCATTTAAACCTTGGTATGTAAACATCCTGGGCTCCCCCGGGCCTGTAAAAAAAAAAATAAATAAATAAAAATAATGAGTGATGTGCTAATATTCATACTTCTAAAAAGCTGGTAGGCTGCGGCGTTCAGCTGTAGCCCCCTGTGGTTCAAATTTGGATCAGCTTCCTTGAAATTTGAAGCATCACAGGAGTCGATGGCATCAAAAGAATCAAAGCTTCTACATTTTATTAACAGATCGTTGCTCGTCTTTTCTCAGTCTGGTCAGGTTGACTTTGTGTTTGTCTCGGGAGCATTGAGTTTTTCCCAGAATCCAAGCCAATTATTGGACTGTTTGGCAAAGCAGTATATTAAAAATGACTTTCCTTTCAGCCGTTACATACTCTCCCCAAACCCTCATAGCAGGTTGAAAGTGAAAAGTATGTTGTGGGAAAGTTAGAAACCTGCAACTTTATAACATTTTATAGCACCTTCATTACCCTGATGAAACTCTAGAAGTTTAAACTGCTTAGTCTTTAAAAGCAGCAGTTTAGTTCTGGCTAATACTGAATTAATATTGAAAGTGCTCTTATTTAGCGAAAACTTCATTTAAGTAGTGAAATTACAAAAATGCCAAAAACCTAAATTCTTAACACACTTGTCACAGCTTTGTAAGGTATCTAAGCCTTGAAGACATCGTGCCTTAAGGGAGTGGCAGACGCGGTGTCTCTGACTGACGGCCAAGGCGAGATCTAATCCATGCTTATTATGGAGGTGAAGCATCTCCAAGGTCTTCAGCTTATCTTTTATCTGCGTGCATCCAAAGCCTCCCGACATGCCAAGTCTGACGGACTCAGGGACACTTCTCAGGTTAACTGTCATGTCATCGCGTAACCTAAACCCTCCTTCATACCCAGACATGGAGTAACTAAGGGTACTGATGCACTTATACTGTTAATGCTGAACAGTATTGACTAGCATCTTAAAAATGTGCATAAATTCATGTTGTAACTTTTAGGGAACCTCAGATATTTAAACCCAGCACCAGAAGTTTAGTGTAATATATCAGCTAAAACATATGTAAATAACATAGCTCGACATAAAACATTTTAGTGCAGAATAACAGCTCAAAGTATTACTCATTAATGTACCATGCTGTCAACAATGGATGTGCTACTTGGGTTCATAAGGAATTCTTTTTACGCACAGATCTCACAAGATGCTGACTTTCTCACGTCGTTTCTACGTAAATCTAAAGCATCATTTCTGACACACCTTGTGCACAGGAAAAAGTGTGAACGTCTAGTATGACAATAATGAGGTTAAAGTTTGTGAGTGTAATTGTAATACCAACCCTCTTCATCTTTACGAGCACTAACTGTGATTAGATTACTGAAATTGGAAGAGTAATGTCTTCCTTTACACTGTTACAGGAAAATGTAACATGATCATAGAAACTTTTTTGAACATGAAGCAACTAACACTGCTTAGGAATTATTACCAGAGAGTTTTCATACTCCATGTACCCAACAAGTTGTCACTGTGCCAGTCTCGGAGTAGAAACCCTGTCATATTTCACAGTTTTGGGGATATTTTTTCCTGGATCAGAGGAAACGGGGATCAATAATATCATTATTAACAACTCTGGCTGTGAAAACTCTACGACAAGCTACAGGTTGTTGTTGAATGAAGCTGAATATCCTCTTTCTGGTCACAAATATCTATTTTAAAAAGGAAAGTATCAAGTGATTTCTGTTTTAGTTCTCCCTTCAACCTAACGTAAGCCATAGTTTTCATCGACCCCCTTCTTATCCCTTAACCACAGGCCAGGTGTGTGTCTGTGTTTTGTTGCGTGTGTGTGTGTGTGTGTGTGTGTGTGTGTGTGTG
>JAVQJL010075095.1:0-24158 GCA_036024295.1 Nannoperca obscura | reverse complement strand
CTATCTATCTATCTATCTATCTATCTATCTATCTATCTATCTATCTATCTATCTATCTATCTATCTATCTATCTATCTATCTATCTATCTATCATGTGTTTTATCTCCTTTAAAGGTGTAATGGGTTTATCATCAGCATCAGTGTACATGCCTGAATATTCATGCCTCTCATTTACCGTCTCTTTGTCTCTCTCAACATCTCTCTGAAATTGAAAGGCAAATAAACAATATGTGCAATTAACTAGAAATGCATCAACATGGAAACGTGTCAAAATCAGTTTCGCAACATGGCATGCAAACTGTAAATGAAACACTTGGAATGTCCAATCAGACAAACAGCTGTCACACACTTCCTCGGTGCAGATGCTCAAAGAGTAAACGACTGGACCTGTCAAAAAACTGTAGGAAATGTAGGAACTGAAGTTGAGTTAAGCAGCAGTGATAAAACATTAAAAAAACACACGAAACATTTGGTTGAAATGATGAGCAACAGCGCCCTTGGAGTTGCCTCAAAACCGTTACTTTCGAACACTGAGGGACTTTTTGTTGCCAGGATACATTTGATATGATTTTTCATTTTGTTGATAACTGCTGGGAGTGTTGCCCATCTACACTGTTTTAGTTTATCATCACCCTGAGGCTTTTATATGTGTTTGCCAAGAGGGGTAGCATCTTTGTTACTGTTGGGTTTGTCAGTGTTTGTTGTTGTCTGGTGTGTCTGCGGTTGTTGCTTTTATGGACCAGTTCCTGCTCTCGCTCTGCGTATTTCTCAGCACAAGTTTATTACAAGATTGCTCAACTCTCCTCCACAAGGCTGAAAAGTGTTGTTTAGTAGATGGGTCCCGTCTTATTACCTAGGTCAGATTGTTGATTCAGGGGTAAAGTGTACTGAAATCTGTGATTTCTGTGGGGTCTGTTGGGAAGTAGCTAACTGTAGTTAAGCTAGTTAGTCCGCGAAGCTTCAACAAAGCATAACTAATCCGCTAATGATGATCTGCTTTGTTTTCTTTTTCACAATTTATAATGTCAAAATTGTACATGAAGCCCCGACAGAGCATGTTTAATTTAATTTCTTAAGTTTTGTCTTTGAAAATTGTAATTTGTGCTTTGGGAACACATGTCAAATGTCATGCCAATAAAGGCTACTGAACTGAATTGAATTGAATGGCTTGTGACCCATTGACTACACCTTCTTGTCTTCGTCCTCTTGGACACAGGCATTCAGAGACAGCAAAACACATAATTACTGTTATACAAGCTCTTCTTCAAGCTGCTAAATGATCCCCTATGTTCACCAGCTAGTCGCTAACTATCTCTGTCTGCTGTTTGGTTCAAAGCAGGAAGTGCAGAGTGGAGTTTTAGAGCTTTATCGTTGAAAACAGCTGCCTGCTGCAGCCGATAACAACTCAACGAGAGCGGGGAGAGTGAACCCAGACCGTAAAGTTGCAGCCTGGCAGGCAAGACAAGGAGCTGAAACTCACTATAAACCTCCGTAAAGCAGAGGGCAGCTGCAGGTTCAGGTCATAATTCTCATACTAGCAACACCTTTTACATTGTCATTTAATATGTTATTTAAAAAATATCAATTACAGCCGCTTTAAGTATAATAGATAGTCTCTTTCATTTTCGTCCAGCCTCTACAAATAAAAAGAGTAATTAGCTGTGGTTTGTTGAAACAACTCATGTCCTGTCCTTAAATGATGAAAAGACGGGAGTCAGTTTCAAATAAGGCTCAAGTACTTAACATTAGGATCATTAAGCTTTTTAGGTTCAACAGCAACTCAAGTCAAATGTGTTGCTGTTTGCAGAGGGTTTAGTTTTCTCTTTAAACAGACACATTGTCATTTCACCAGTCCAGGTTTTGCTTGTTCTGCTCGAGGGTACATTTGCTTCACGCATAGACATGTTGCTTATAAAAACCACATTAAAATACACAGCGTCCTCAATGATCAGCAGCGTCATGCTTGGTCTGAGTCATTTCCCATCAAATTCCGTAGGGATAAATGTGGAACATGGTGTCATCTATCCAAACATCCCATGCTTGTATCCATTTGTATTCACCTGCATCCTTTTGATAATGTTCCTCGAGCCTCGATGTTGGCTCATTGAAGATCCTTTTCTGCCAGTTATTTGGGGTCTTTTAGCTCACAGTTTGGAGCCATGAATATTGCTTGGGTCTCACCCATGGAGCTAAAGCGGCATATATTTGTTCATGATCACCTTATTTCCCCATGGCCATCATCTGAATAACATAAAACAGGCTGTAATTTGACCAGTGTGATTTGGGCTGGTGCTCCTTTTGCAGCAACAATCCACAGCCATTGTGATTTCATGTCGACTGCTTAATCTTTGAACTCCACTGATTTTTATTAAGTGCACACATTATTCGTGGCAGTCACTGAATCTTCAAGACGGCGTCGGGACGACGTCCAAGAGCTTAAAATGACCAACCCTCTTCAGTAGCACGACTATAATAAGTCCGAAATTAACATGAAATGTTTGCTTTGAAAAACATTTCTTCCACTTGTCAAGGCTCAGATCAACTTGTTTTCTGTCGACTATAAAAGCTTTTTGTCTTTGTGTTTTTATGACTGCAGGCTGAATACGGCCGTACGGTCGTATAGGTCGTCTGTCCAGCTGTTTATTATGACCTATATTTTTATTTAGACCTCAACCTCTAATTTTGTTTCCATGAGGATGAAGGTCCAACATGCCTATATATGTTATTTTGGGATTCAAGAACCAAGTGGTTTAGGTTGGAGGGGAAGTTTTCACCTTAATTTATCTCCATGAATTTGACCAGCGGAGTGAATCTATCCGCTGTGCAGACATTAGATGTAGCTACCTATCAAGTACACAGCAACTATGTGTGTGGCTGTGCAGTTTTGTGACAGGTTAGACTCTTTCCGCCCTGAGAAGTCATCAGGAACCCAAAGTTCTCTTTCTGAATGAGGCTGAAATGACCTTAACATGTAAGTTTAGCCTGCGTAAACTGATTCCTTTAGCCACTTAAGGGGAATGATACAAGTTGTAAACACAACACTAACATATCATATCCTTTTAAAGTTGTTTCTTAGCAATTAGTTGCCTATTTACACACCCAGCAGATACAGAGCAACATTAGCATTTATCTGCGGCTGTATTTCTGCCCACCTGTTTTGGTCTCAAAAACTCCTCAAGGAAATATCTGTCTGTGTAGCCGCTAAATGCTCCACTATGTTCACTAGCTAGTCACTAATGTTGGTGTGTGTGCTGTTTGGTGCTGAGCAGGTAGTGTAGAGTGGGTTCATTAGAGGTTGCACCTGCAGGTGGAATCCAGGTTGATAAAAGCACTGAGACTGAACCAAAACAGTAAAGTTAGGGCCCATAAAAACAAAACAGCTGAAAGATGCTAAAATGCTCCATAGAGCTGAGGGGAACTGCGTTGGGTGATAATTCTCTGCATGGGTTCATAACTATGAGCGTCACCTTTCACATACACATTGTCATTTGAACCATTGTTTATGTAAAATGACTGATTAGTGCAGCTTTAACCTGCAAAACTGTGTTAATTCGCTTTCAGCTTTTGCAGGAAAAGAAGCTAAAAGGCGGTAGCTTCACTTTGAATGGCCAATTCAGTTGTTGGGTTTATTTTAATCACTCAAATATAAAACTTGATAGACTGTGATGTATATGTCTACTTAGCTTGCTAATTAACCAGAAGCCTAAGAGCAAACATGGCACATTACATGCATACATATGTAGAAGCTTACCGTATGTAACGCAGTGTTGTCTAAAGCTTTATCTATATTTCTGTTAAGAGATAGTCCATGTAAACAAAAAGAGGAGCACAAAGCTAAGTTCTTTTGTTGAAATTAATTTGCATATAGATGATTACAGATCAGTTATGACAATTTATAGTTTACAGTTTTTACAATCGCCCAACTCTCACCTTGTTTTATGAAATATTTATTGTATATTCATATAATATTATTTCATATAATAAATATTTATTCATGTAAAAAATGGAATTTACTGTATCTTCACTATGACAAATGTTGTAACGGAGAGGAGCAATTTGTTTAATCTACAGTCAAGGTAGAAATATTTTTCATATCAATCTATGACATGAAAAATGTAAGTCAGCTGCTGTTGTCAACGGTGCAGTTGTCATCTGAGTCAAGTTTCTGTCATTATTTCCTTAAAAAATGTTTTTATTTAGTTTTGACATGTTTTCTTTTCAAACCTGATGCTTTCATGACTTGTCTGTTTTATTTAGCTGTCTTTGTGAAGCACTTTTGTAAAGTGGATATTGAAAAGTGCCCTATAAAAAAAGATTATCATTATTGTTTGGTGACGAAAATGGGCCTCGGCACTGAAGTGAGGTACGATGAGTGAGTTTGGTGTCATCACACAGCGGCTGTGGGAAGAATCAAACTTTAGACAACATATACTATACACTGTAACTGCAAACACTCAGACACCTCACATCACTCTATGAGCTACTAAACAAACATTAATATTACTTCTTTCCCATTAGAGGAGTTGTGGTTGTCTGCTGGGCTTTTGTTGTTGTTGTTTGTGCATAAAATGATTCATGGTGACTAATGTGCAAAGTGTCAAATCCCAACATATTGATTGCAGATGGATTAATTGAAGATGACATTGTGTCTCTGGCGAGGGCACATTTACGGAAGTTCGCCATTTATTAACACGACGGCGACCCGAGGCGATGAGGTAATCTGTTTTTTTGCACTCTAAATGCAGACTGTGTGTTAAATCCATTTTTTAAAAACAAGGCGGGGGAGAAAACAGCGCCCAGATTCTAATGCGGCTAGATTGACAGACAGATAAAGGGGATACAGTAATACAATGACGGCATGACAATCTTGCCACGCATTTTATGGTGACGAATAATCAAAAATCCTTTTATCGATGACACATCAAGGAGCATTTAGTTTATGCTTCGGTTAATCCTATTGACTATTTTGTGATTTCTCTCTCTCTTACTTGTTCCAATGTGCTATATTTGTCTCATAAATACTGGATATTTTGGCTTGACAAATTGCTATAGAGGCACAATCCTATTAAGGATTGCGGTGTTGTGTTTCCTGCCAGTGACATTCTTTTTGGGTGTTGCATTAGAGACTATGACTACTGTACTGTGTTGTCATTAATGGATAATAAGAGTATTTTGTATTTTTAGACATTTCTCTCAGCATACCACTATTTTTCATTCATCCTCACTGCAGACTTTTGTTGTTCTAATGTGCCACAAGATCCCTTTCATCAATCAATCAATTAATTAATCTTTATTCATCCAGCACTTTACTGAAACATGGTGTCTAAGACAAGACAAAGTCTTTTACAAGAGACAAATGAGCAGTGAAACCCGCACAGCTGAATCAAAGAAGACAGCGTATCAGAGAACCAGTTATACCGAATTAAGGGTTTTTAAAAGAAATGCTTTGAACATCCAAGTACTGTAAGGATGGTTTTACTGGTCAGAAGAACAGTTTGTTTCAAATAATCGAAATACCTGTTATTCTATATTTGGTTAAAAAGTTATTTCCACCTATACAGTATTTCTGGAAACTACATTGAAGAATCTAAAATCTAACATTAAGCAAATGGAGTAAAAGCGCGACACTGTGTCATGTGACTTGTGAAGTCTTATGAATTGCCTCAAGTGATGTCACTTGAGTCGGCGCCGGATGGGGCTGAAAACTTTAAAGTTTGAAAATAAAAAAAAACTGTGGGTGTGGACATAAGTGAGCTTACCAGACCTCCTCCTCATCTCTGCTTGAGGTTAGCAGCTACTAGCATAACACACCCGAATCTCAGGGTGAACCGTCACCAGTCAAGTTGCATTGTGGGTACTGCAGGCAGCAGGTTTTGACAAGGAAGAAGAATGTGTGGAATAAAAGACAATATGTCTGTATAAAAAGACATTTAACATTTAATACATTTCAATTCAGGCTAAATATTACATGGAAAACTTTACTTCCAACACAAACACAAGTCCCACTTTCGTCTAATTATCCTTCATTGTGTATAACCAAGATATTTGTGTCACCAAGGTTTCAGACTTTGTGCACATTTCCATTGAATTATTGACATTGTTTCCTGCAGACTGCATGACCCAGAGGTGTGGTAATGTGGCGTTAAATAGAATGGAAAAAAAAGGCACATTACAAACTCTAAAAACTACGTCAGCCCAGTGTGCCACCTGCATTTCACTTTAAACTCTCTTCCTCACATTATATCCGTCACAGAAAGTGGAAGGATGCAGCTGCAGGTGGTTTTGAAAGCTGTTGTGGGTAGAAATAAACATCTTGACAGCTTGAAAACCAACCCTTGTTGTCTTTGTTATGGGAAATCTGGTCTTTAAGAGCACTTGGTGACGTTTTGGGCTCATGTCTCGCGCCTGTTTTGACTTGGACCTGTCTGGATAATGTCTATTGTAAAAAAGAAAAAACAACAAATATGGTAATTTAAATTATTTCTGGTTTATTTTGTCTTCATTCTTCTGTTCAAAAACATATAGGAGTATGTAGCATATAGCATTTTGACATGTAACTGTTTTTTGGGCCTTTGATTCAAACTTTGACTGCAGCCTTGATATGCAGTAAAAAGGATTTAATGCAACCAAGTTTTTATGGGAGCGTCGACCTTCTCGCCACCTTGACAGGCCACACTCTCCGCCTGGGTCACAAGCAGGAGGAGGGGGTGAGGTCCTGGAGAGCATTATTGAGTTTTCAGTGACATGAATTATGATAAATTATCGGTCAATAATTCAACACGTGTGTCGGAGTATATTTACAGGACCACCTGGCGTTGCCTGAATAGAGGTTACACTATAGGGAGTAAATAAATAATACAGCTTTTTTTACCCTGCGCTTTAATACCATTAAATATTCAGCTATTTGGATGATCAAATTTGCTGCTAAATTACAGCTTCCCTGTTGATAGGACTGGGCGGAGAGGTGGCCAACGGGTGCTGCAGTGGGAACCCAGCCAGAGAGGGAAACAACACACACTCACACACACTACCACCCACATGCATGTCTGTGTGAGCTAGAGTGGCACACAAATACATACGCAGTCTGTATATACACACACTCACACAAGCACAGACCCACACAAATACATAAACACACACAACCCCAGGTGGCACATCCTGGCATACACTGCCTTACCTGATGATGCTGTATGCATCAATGAGCGCATCCAAAATAATGCAATGTTTACCCGAAGAGAGCTGGTTGGAGTTCAGATTCTGTCTGAATATTTCACGTAGAAAGAGGGGATTACTAGAGAAATAATATATGTAGAAATACATTCCCAGCCATCATGTGTTTCTCTATTGTACAATATAATACAGTGCTGTGACAAGCTTCATTTTCCCCAGGATCTGCCCTTTGACAGACTGGTGCAGTTATTAGTATTAACCACTGTAAGAATCATCAGCAAAAAAAAAGAAAAAAATTGGCATCCCTAACCATGATATGAGAATTGGTAAGCAAAATGAGAAATGAAGCAATTAGAGAGGTTCACATACATTATTTAGCGCTCATTAGCTTCCTGTGACACTGTAGGCTCCACACCAATGAAAAGTGTTGGCCGGGCTCAGGCAATTAGTAAAATTAGTGGCACAGGATTTGGCGTTGATTCAGGCCACATGGCCCAGAAGATACCAGACTGGTGTCAGTTGTGTAATTTATAACTTTGCACATGAAATAATAGGTTTGAAAAATCACTGGGTGTACCAGTGTGTCAACCTGTATTATCCAGTCGACAAGGGTTGTCCCTCGGACAGAGGGAACAGAAGCAGCTTCCTCCGATTTTTAGGGGAGTGCACGGTGCAGTCGGCCATTTTGTGTCTTTTTGAGAAAAATAGGGGACAGAGGTCCAAGCGGATGGTAATTAGCAGTCTGGGTTGTGTTTGTTTTCATTTTGCGCATGTTTGTGCTGATAAAGTTTGACTTGCCAAAAATCCCAGTCCCGTGCTGGATTCCGCTCAAGCTGTTCCCCAGCATCCTTCAGGAACGATGGGAAATCTTGTACACTGCCACTGGTCACAGCACAAACAGACGGTGGTAATCAGTGATTAGTGGACATGTTACAGTATACAAAGATAAGCCCACACCCCAACCCTTCAATCTGAATCAATAGCAGCACTTGAAATACATAAAATGTACATGTTTGGTGGTAGATATTCTGTGATTAACCAGCAAAAAAAGCACAGAGGGTTTGTAGAAATCTTTTTTTGTTTCACTTAAAATAAAAAAAATGTCTCTGGTCACAATACAGACTGCTAAAGAAACACAAAGCCATTTAGTTAAAACAGGCAATTTAACAGCCCAGTTTTGATCCCTTTAGGTTTTGAGCTTAAGGTCTGCGGCCAGCTTCAAATGACTGCAGGTCCACATCCAACACCGCAGCGTAGCTAAATTACATTTTGCAGCCTTTTTATCATTACAGGGGAAAAAAGGAAGGCACAGAACAAGCAAACCAAATAAACAGGTGTTGTGTGCTTTAGAAAAAGCTAATGCTAACGTGTTCTGGAATAGAGAGGCATAATTATACTGTGCTGGATTATGGAAAACATTGTGCATGTTAATTACACCAGGTATGCTCATTGATTTTCTGTTATAATACTTAAATGTGTCATTAATAATTCATTTTCCTGCCAGCCCATTCCATTTTTCATGCACCTGTGTTGTTGATGTGAATGACGCTGTGTCATTGCTGATGATGGCTATGTAGTTCATCACTGAAAGTAATTTCTGCAGTGACACCTACTTATTTGTCTTTTATGAGCCACTGACAATGTCCACATTGTATGGACCGACTCTTCACTCACAGACTGACCGAGAGCCTTGTTTCTCTCTCTTTTTTTTTTCCTCTTTGAAAATCTATGAACTGTCAGAAAGAGGCTTTTTATTTGTCACCTTGCTGTGCAGCTAAAGCTTTAATAGGGTAGTTTCTCGCAAATGAAGGCAAGGGCCTTACCAAGAAGGTTAGAGAAGGGGTCAGCTGGTCAAACTTGCATTTACTGTCAATAAAACTGTCATATTGTCTTTTGCCGACTCTTGTAGCTCTCTCAGGCCAAAAGGCATTAATGAAACACTTGATTCCCCTGAGCTGCTGCTTCAACAGCTCAGCCTATGGACCTGACTTCTCTGCGTGCTGATTTCATCCTCTAAGCTCAACAACAGTCGATGAAGACTAATTCCCTTGTTCTCGTCTTTTAAGAGCACCCATCCCTCTCCTGTCATCTTAAAGGGCCTCATCCCTGAGGGGGGAATCTGTCAAACAATAGTAGAGAGACATGCACGACAAGCAAACAAATCCAGAAACAACAACAGCGGCCACGGGCGCAATCAAGTTTGTCCTTGAATTTCCACACCTGTGAGCGCTGAACGTGGCAGGGCCATTTGTGAATTGGAAGGAACGCGACATGTTTGTCCAGCATCAACTCAGCAGCGTGTTTATCCCCTCGTTTTTCCAGCATTGTTTGTCTTTTCTTTGTGGCACTGAAATGCTCAAATTGCATTTCTCAGATGTTGGTTCCCTGGAGGTGTGCGCTTGTCGGCAGGTGTCTGCGGCAAAAAGCGAAAAACGGGAAGGGGAGACGAAGAGGGACTGGAAGGAAGATAAAGAAAAAACAGACAGAAAAGAGGAGAGAGATCTCCCACTCATTCTCCGATATGGAGCTGAATTTATGCCGAAATGCTTCATCTGCCATATATGCTCTTTAGCAATGTAAATGCATGCTGATGAACTTGGATCATGCAACAATATGGCACATGTGTCTTATACCGTGAAAAGTTTTTCACAATTAGCTGTTTGGCAAAATATGATAAACTATTCAGAACTCCTGTGAGCAGCATCCAAGTTATGGAAGTGTACAACAAACATGCGTTTTATTTATTTACTTTTCCCTGAGGTGCTGTACACTCGGCAAACTCCTGCTAAAAAGCATGAAACACAAGTGCAGTTTCCCTGCAATAATAATTCAATTTTCCTTATTTTATTTTCAAATCAATTAGGTAACCTTGAGATTAGCTTTACTGCTGATAAGTGCTTTACAGTGCAGCTGAATCCCCCCTCTGCTTTGAAAGAGGCTTCCTCTCCAGGCACTGAATAGCGTATAATAGATATTGAACTGTAAATTTGAATTGAAAGCTCGGGTCATTGTGCCTCATTGACTTTCGACCACAAAAACCAAATGATGTCTTAGTTGAGAGAAATATATCAAAGGATATCAACAATTACGAGTCATAAACACGCCTGGAGACGTGCCTGGCGGGCGTATAGCAGCGGGAATTAGCATGTTGAGCTGATAAATATGCATGTAAAGACGCTCCCAGGGGAATAACACGCATGTGATTGATAGCTTTGGAATTGAAGGATGTGTAAATTCCTTTTATTCTGGGGGTTGTGCTGTTGTACCGCCGAAATACATAGCACTTGTTAAAAGTTTTACCAACTTTATAATCCTTAATGCCACATCTGTTTGCTGTCTTTATAGCGCCTGTAAAACGTCATTAAATTATTACCACCAGCTGGCCTCATTGCACAATAACCTCACTTATCTGTTATTCTGTGGGAATACTTTTGATTTATAGACCCTCTTAGAATAAATGATATTTTATACATATGTATATATAAATAAACAAGGGGAAATGTGTTCTCTTAAATAATTCATGAGTTGTACTTTGAATAAGTTACTTAGTAGAAGTTTTTTTTCCCCCTGCAAGTATAAAAGAGTTTTTTGTGGCAGATAGAGATTAAAAAATGTTTGATTCCAGTTCAGCTTGGTCTGCTGAAACGAATCTTTGGAAAATATTTTACTTGATCAAATGTAAAGAATTTTACTAAAAAAGAAAAAAAACTCAAGATGTGAGATATATGAGATATATATTGTGTAAACATCCTTACAATTATTGGTCTCTATCAACAAGAGTGTTACAAACATTTGCACATTTTTAAATTCTGTGTCCAATCAATTCTCTCTATCACCTGACATTAATTTAGTGTAACAAAAAAGTTAAATTAAACAGTTTTTCTGAAGTTGTTGAACCTCTCATGAATGCTGCATGATTTAAAAGAATAACGTCACATACTGTAGTCAGTTTTCAACACTGCTTCAAAATCCAACACCTCATTACTCAACTCTAAAGAATTCCAGCACCCCCTAATGTCAATTTGAAGCTATTGAAATGAAATGGCCAAAAAAAAAGACATGGAGAAACTGACAGGCATCATTTCTGCACACCAGTACTCTGAGAAATAATATCCAAACAAACAAATGCAGCTCAGGTAGAGGAGTGATCTCTGTGGCTACGCTAGTGCTTATAAATAGCACTCGCCCTGGAGTAGCAATAAAGGCTGTTTGCGTAGCTGCTATATGTTTAGTATGTAATGATATATTATTGCTCTAGGTAGTGGGAGCATGTCCTATGTGCTCGGTCCTCTTGGGTATAATTGCTTCAGAGGAGATAAACTGGAGAGAGGGAGAGAGAGGTGGAAAGAAGGGGGAGCAAGACAAGATATTAAAGATTAATAAGGTGTGTGTGTAAAGCTGTAACTCTCAAGAGTGATTCTTTTCATTTAACTTATAGTCTTTTATTTCCCATTGTACTTATTTTTTGGCTCACTTTGAGACCCTCAAAGGCCTCGTTGGTGCTGCTGTGTAATGCAGAGCGGCGCATTTTCAAGCTGTTTTAAACCAGTTTCAAGCTATAGCTGTCACCACAGACACACTGCTGGACGCAGTGGTGGAAGTTCAATTAGCTTTTGTTGTGTCCACGTTTTTGAAATGGGACTATTAATTAATAAGTTGCCATAACAAAAGAAATTCGTATTTTACACATTTTGTATATATTTTTTTATATTTGGAAGAAACAAGACACATCACCATACCTTTTATTTTTATTATCTGAGCAGCGTGTCTTTTGCCTTTTCTTAAGCACAGAACTAGAAAAAATACACAAAATGCTATCAAGGGACAAGCCTGTAACTGTTGACTAATAGTTGACTTTGTCTACTGTGTCTAACGAGGGTGGTTGTCTTGGTTTAGAGGCACATTTTGTGATCCATAATTGCAATAAAATAAATGTATTTAGTGACGTAAAGCTCATCTCTCAGATGAAGTAAAGAAACTACAATGTTGTTTTTTATTAACAGGTTTACCGTAAGTCTAGCCTTTTAAATAAAAAAGTACAGTACATATTTACGAATATGACCATTTTCAATGCAAGAAAAGAAATGTGTGAATGTGTATTATTGTAGCTTAATGCTTTAAATTCCAATTAAAAAAGTATAGCATGTGCCCACATACAGTATATTCATGTACACACACGCACACACACACAGAGACACACACAAACACTGAGAGTATCAGTGTGAAGCTCAGAATAAAGGAGCCTGTGAATTTGGCCAGGTTTCCGTGTCAGAAGCAGCCTGTATGTACGTTTGCGTTTGCAGGCTTTAGAAGGCTCTTTTTTCACACCCTGCTGTTTTCCCCTGATAATTTAATGTCCATATTCTTCTCTTCAGGCATTAAAACCCTCTGAAGTTCATTCTCTGCCTTTGTACTCTATGAGGCTGCACAGTGGGGCTGGGAAACACACACCACACTCCGTAGGTCCTCTGTTGTATTGCCTACCGAGTGCCCAACCAATTACCGAGTTCAAACACGCAGCTATCACTGTGTTTTTGCTGCTATCCTCTGATTTGGCGAGTGTTTGTAACAGACTTTTTTTATTCCCCCCTCGCTTTTCAAACTGAGCTTCTAATAGAGATGGATGTTCATTACGGCATGTTACTTATTCTCACAGATGACGAGGCAAATATTCAAACTTAAAACTCCCACTTTCATTCTCACAGTTATGTTGGTAGCATAGAGTCGTGCCGATAAAACGGACCATTTTGGTAAAAAAAATATAGTGTAACAAGTGTGTTGTACGTTTGTGTTCGCTGGTTGACCTGCTAAAACAGGAGAAGCCTAAACCCAAACACAAAGTATTACACTTTCTGTTATCAAGCACAACGGACATTAACCTCCATTATTGTCCTTGTGCTCACTGCAACCAAGCAGGTCGCCTCGTGCCCTGGAACAGATGATCTCCAAAGGCCCCAAATTATTCCAGCAGATTATTCAAAGGTTAGCGGCTGCTGTTGGGCCCTCCTTTGACTAAGGGCCCGGGACAACTGACCTCAAATTGGCTGGTAATTGGAAGCCACAAACTGCCACCAGAAACAAATACGTTTTACTCCCTTTATCACAGAAATGAATGGAGAGCAAGGTCCAGTCTGACTGCACTTAAATGTGTAACCTATGTACTGTATCTGCAGTAGGCCTTCAACACAGAAGCAAACCAGGAAGAGAGAAAACGTTTTGGGTACCAGCGCAGTGGACCAACTTTCAACTGAATAAATTGGCGCCATCTTAAAGTCCCCTATCTGGTTCTCATGATTGACATGCTCATGTCGAACAACTGTATGGTTGAGAAAGATTTTCACTACTTCAGCAGATTGTTGCCGGTGTTTGTTGAGAAATCTTTTTCCTGCATGTGTGTAGTTTCGAACAACTTCAGCCAAAGCCTTTCAACTGAAGACATAGTGACATTACAGACATAATCAATGTCACACCGAAGTAATAAAGGATTTAAATAAAGCTCTGCACAGGAAGCACAAGTTGTTCAACAAGACTGCCGAACCCCAGATAGTCCACTCCATTGTCCCCCATCACTTGCTCCATGACAAAGGCCTCCTCTGTGTACCGCGGGTTTTTTATTCTTCTTCCTCTGTGTGGTAGAAAAACTTTAATTTTGTGAGAGGAGGGCGGCTCATGATTTCCCCAGCGAGGCCCACGTGGCCTGTAGAGATCTACCTGTCAGCACACCTGAGCTCCTCAGCACAACCCGACCTTTCTTGTTTACAGAGACGACACATGAAAAAACGCAACAGAGGTCGTTGTCCTCTGGCGTCTTGGGGTCCAGGGAAATCACCTGAGCTAGCATGTGTAGCGCCAGCATCCTTGCCGGGACACTATTAGTAAAAACTGGTTCCCTCTTACATTGAATGATACATCTCAGGAACAAAATGTTGGTAATTTTTCTCTGCAGAAAGCACAAAAGATGGATTACAGGAGAATCAGGCAGCACTGAATAGACCATTAATTTGATAAAGCTGAGTTTGAATGCTTATAAAACTATGTTGACAGCCCCAGGGAGTGTGACAGCTTCTTCAATTAACAATTGATGCTTATATAAGAACATCCGTCTGTAAGTTATTCATGATTCCTTATGCCAGTTGTTGTCATAAATCCATATGTATGCAAGTTAATAGATTTCTGCCGCTGTATGACAAGATTTTTCTTCTCCATCTGACCCTGCCATATGCCATAAGACGTCTCTTTTGTCCATATTCACTATCTAATTATATCCAGACGCTTTTGTTTTGAGAATACACCTGTGAGGAAAAATGACCAAAAACTGAATACAAACTGTATTAATTATGCTCATGTTTTCACTTGAAGGCTTGCATAGTCCTTCAAGTCCTAAATACTAATAATCTATTTTACTTTAATTGAAACGTTTTGAATATCTGTTGTATAACATTAAAATGTGGTGTTTTTGTTGTTATTTTTTCAGCCAACAGCTGGGACATTCTGTTAAATTTATATCTGTCTGTTCTATAGAATATAACAATGTTCTGTCCTCTGTAAACAGTAGTACACAGTGCATGGCTGCTGTTGTAGAAAAGCCAGACAACTGGTCTTATGCAAATTTGAATCAGTATGATTTTATTTTGACCACTAAAGTCTGATGTATGTTGACACACATAATTAAAACGTTTCACTCAGACATTGATAATCAGCATTTCTTAACTAATCCAGATTCAAATGCAAATCTTTTTATTACAGTATCTCCAAAACAAAAGCTGTTTACAATCCTTAAAGCGTCTTCTCTGCCTAAGAAGACTCATATTCATCTTTAGAGGTCAAGTTTTGACCTATAACTTTCCAGGTGACTGAATGAGGCATGACATAAGATGAGTGTTAAAACAGGAAATAGAGTGAGCAACTATTTCACCTTTCACCTAATGTATGAATAAATATATGAAATATATATATATATATATTAATCGGAGTGCAACATACGTCAATTCAGGCCAAATCAGTTGATCAGTAGATCGCTGTTTGTAACATGGACACAGGATTTCTTCCAAAATAGACTTCAGAAAATATTCATAACTTTAATTAAGTTGTTTTTATGTGTTAGTCTTTGTATTCAAATATCCATTAGTCTATAAATGTGGGAGTGACAGCAGTTCCCAACCTTGTGCTGTACATTTTTAGTGGTGGGGTGACCCCTTTTAATTAGATTTAGATTACGGATTGTGCCTTTAACCGGTGGTTTGCATGATCCTACATGGGTCAAAACAGGAATTTTATCAATCTGGAGCTGTTTAACTATAACTAGGATCATGGAAATGTTATTATTTGGAGATTCAGTTTTCCCACGACCATGAAGAGACAAACAAGCTGTGCCAAGTGAAACAGGCATTAACATGCTGTCGTGTTTGCAGGTTCATATGATGACAGAAGGGTGGACGCATTTGATGCCCCCCATCCTTCACTACACCCACCCAGCTGCATATTAACTACATCTCCTGCCACTGCCAGTGTATTGATTTCTCACCCCCCACCCACCCACCCACCACCACTACCACCTCTTTTCTCTATTCTTAGGGATATAATGTCACAACATGAGCATTTTACTGTTTAGTGTGAAAGAATAAGGAATGTAACACACTCACCTCACACATTAATCAAGCATCAAGTTCACTAATTGCGGGTTGAAAAGTGGCATTGCACTTAATTAACTTGAGAAATGCGATATGTGGTGGACAGGTGTGAATAATAAAACAAAGAGGAGGAAGTCAGATGTGTTGCTTTGTTGCCATATATTACTGAAATGTAATATGAATCAACAGGGAAATAAAAAAATCATGCTTTTTCAAATAATCAGGTGAACTAAAACCTAAGATCTCAAATTGTCATGGATTTGTTTTTACATTTTTCCAGTCCATTAACCTGTAAAGTAAAAGTAAAGAAGTAGAAATTAGGTTTTTATGCGACAAATGTGGTTTTGCAGCAGCAATGTGCTGTATTTGAACATTTCTGACTCAGGCACCCCTAGTGTCTGTGTCAAAAAATGAACTACAGCAGATAGCAATGTTCACCAAATATAAATAAATACATGTTGACATACAATGTTGACATGCCTTGTGTAGATGCCTTTCACTGTGAATTCTCTGTCAAATGGTCTCATGATCCAAACACAGCAGCGCTACTTTGGATACATGTAGTGTTAGATGACAGGTCACATGCTGTAATTACCTTCATGTGAAATACTATCTTTAGTGGATACAGCCCTTCCCACAGTATCATCAGCTTGTTAGCCACGTCTGTTATAATATATTATCCCATGTCAGCTTCACTTATCCTCAACAAAAACTCACATCATTGCTTGAATGAGGATTCGGTTGTGACAGGCTGAGGTCACGGAAAGGTCAGATGTTTTAGCATCCGTCATTTCAACGTGACTTAAAAAAAGGAAAAAGTATTTATGTAACAACTGTCCATATGAGGAAGAGAGAAGTTTATGCTCTGCAAATTTCCAACTGAGTGAAATATTTCATAATTACATCCCTCTTCAAATTATTTAGTTTGAAAGTTGCCTGGCAGTGAACCAACAAACAGGTTTTATTGTACCACAAACAGAAGCTTTTTTTTTTCTCTCTCTGAAAGAGGCAGCATCACCAACTTTCCAAACCGGGTGTAAAAACTAGAGCGTGACAGCTGCATTTAAATATGAAATAGCTGCAGATTTGGTTTCAGACACCTTGTACTGTGTGCAAACAAAGCCACCGTTTCCACCAGAGAAAAGAGAATGCATTTAAAGCACCTCTTTGTCGTTGTTCAGAACTGTGTTTCCTTTGTTTCCATTTGTCTCTTTTTTTAAGGGGAAAGAATGGGATGAAATATTTTTAAACAGTAATTACCTGGCTGGGATCCGACATTGCAGGGATTAATGGGTGACTGCGGAGCACCAGGTTCGGCAGTGTGTTGGAAGGTAAGGGGGTGTGTGGGTGTGTGTGATGGAGTGGCGGTGGTGGTGGTGGCAGTGAAGGGAGGATGCCGAACACTGAGAACCAAAGACTGGCAGAATTCTGCTGCAAGTGTCTTTTCTTTATCCAAGCTCAAGTCACTGCTTCACGCCAAGTCCATCACAAATGAACAAGACAGATTTAGCCCTCTCGCCTCATCCTACTCCTTCCAAATCCATTTGCTAAACGTCTGTTTTCATGCCTCCTGAAACAATATTGTTACATGTTTGGGGTTATTTTTACCTTCTTCGCTCTGGCCCACTCTGTCGCATGAGTCGAATTTCTACCGAGGAGTTAAGCAAATCTGCAATCGTGCTTTGTTCAGAACCCTGTTTTGCATGTAATTGACAATCACAAGCAATTTCCGATCAATTCATATCACCACAAAGCACTCAAAACTGCCTGCTCGGCCAAGCTTACATCGCTGAAGTCGAAGAATGCTGCAGTGCACTTTGTGCTCAGAACTCAATTAAGCATGTCCTTGGAGTACAATATCTCTGGATTCTTTAAGTCGTTTGGATAGTGCAGAGAGGCGATGAGGTGCTCTTACAGATGGCGTGTGACTCAGACTGTAATTAAACAGATCAGTGTCTAATACACAGTCTGATATCCAGCAGCAGTGCAGCCAAATCTCTGTGGAAAGAACTTCCTGAGGTTCTCAGGTGCCTCTCAAGGTCGCTGCAGTCACGTCGATTCCACAGTCATTTATTTCTCTGAGCAGTCACGGCTATGTAGCTTTAAGGTATTTTTTTTCTTCTGTTTTCATGACTTTTATTGCTACAGCAGTGAATTGGGCAGACAAAGCATTTGTTAATGTTTTACTTTGGCACCGTGCAGCTTCTCTGTTGGCACACTGTGGAGTATTTTGGATAGACTGAAAAATAAACTCAAATACAGTTACGGGCAAACAAAGGAATCTTGCCTTACAGTGTCAACTCTGTGCTATCATGCTGACTCCAGTGTGTTTTTAACTCCACTTTCTACACAAAATCTAAATTTGAATCTCTTTCAATTGTTAAGTAAACTTGAGTGAGAATTTGCTCTCTTTGAATGCAGAACCATTTTTTTCACCAATAACTTCTGACACAAAAAAAACAGACTGGTTAAATATTGATGAGGAGAAAGTGGTGTTTTATTTCTGTCTTTTCCTACTAAATGTGTGGGAGGCCCTTAAGGCCATGATGAAATGCTTAGATGCAAAGTGGGTGCTTTCTTGACAGTAACTTGAGTCAGAAATTTGGGCAAAGTCTGGGCGGAGCTGAGACGGGATGAGCAGGCACCAACTGCCGTGATTTTGTGTCATTGTGTGAATGTGAATAATTAGTCAATTAAGCCCTCAAACAGACTCCTTGTAATGTAATCTTAATGGAACAGTATTATTTTTACCTCCAAGACAAACAATAGAAATCATGGCTTCATGTTCTAAATTCCAAATAGCAATTACATCACTCTCATATTCCTATTTTATTAACTGTAGGTGACTCATTACATTTTTAAAAAGTAACAGAAGGTAAGTTGTATTGCTTGTTCTGCTTACATTAAAGCAAGTCACATAGTCAAATAGGTGTGAAGTATAAAATGGTTTTCAGTCGACCTCAGTACAGTTTGGGGGACAGGAATGGGTTACACCAGCTATTCCTAAATCCATTGCTAACTTCCTACATAAAGTTCTTATTAGGTACTAGCTTGTTTCAAACTAGCAATCAACTAAATCATGTTGCACCAGTGAAACTTACAAAATGTCTTAGGGATTCAGTATTGTGTAAATATGTTGCTAAGAAACATCAGTTTTGTTTATGATAGCATGCATGGAGAAATGTGTGTGTAAAATGAGATTATGCTAACCTAGCCTAACAATCTATTAGCAAGCTAACGTTAGTTTTGTCCATACCATGAAGTACTTGCAGGAGATAGGCAATTACACATTAATTGATTTATGAATACACAGCAGAAAAGTGGAAAGGTGCCAATTAATGAATTAGACTGGAGTAATTTTTCTACTTAAAAAAGAAAACGTGTGTGAACCTTTTAAATGTAAATAAGTATTCAGCAAAATCTGGGTCAAAGTTCAAGTTTGTAGGACTGCTCTTTAGCAGAGAGCTCAGTTTCAGAATGAATCTTGATACACAGACTGACATTGAATAACACTTAAAGATGATTTTTTAAATGAATCATGTAACTTAAAAAGCTTTATTTGTCTTGTTTGTTGAAGGTGAAAAAGACCAAGGGGCTTGACAAGGGCGCGACAACAACTGATAAAAGCTGAGTATACCAATGAATGATGCACTTAAAAAAATGTCCTTTTCATCTGTAATTCCAAGCTAATGAATCAAAATCATTAATAATTTGACAGTGTGAGATGTCAGGTGGTTGTGTGTGTGTGTGTGTGTGTGTGTGTGTTGTTTTTACTTTAAATCTGTATTTTCTTGGCAGAGTTTGAAAAGACAAAACAAAGCTGCTGAACAGAGGGAAATCAAAGCACATATGGCTGGACTGTTAAGAAATCGTCTTGCCTGTCATTTGAACAGAGCCCAGGAGAAGTTTCAAGGTTGCTGAATGCTTTGTGAGATCTCCTAAATGTTCAGTTAGAAGTCGTTTTTTGTGCCAGTTGCTGAAATTCTGAGAATTCATTTGATGAAAGAAATGTCGTATGACATTTAGTTTGTCTATAGCTTAAAGTTCAACTGATTTTCCTTCAGGGTTTTACATTATAGAAAGATACTTTTTAGCGTTTTGTAACCATCAGTGGCAAAAAAAGCAAAGTATTTTAGTTCAAAGTTTTTTATTTTCTATATCAATAAAACCTACTGTTGTTCATCACAGAAGCAGGATAAATATTCTGGATTTATATCAGGTGATAAAGCAGCAAGGCTCATAACATGCTCCAATAATCTACCTGCTCTAATTACAACAGCAATCATAAAATGTCAGAATGAAAAGCAATATAAACAAAGCATAACATTCAAGACGACAATATTGCACTGATTAATATAGCAGGGATGACGTTTGAAGTCATATCTGTATTAAATGGAGATACCCCAGAGTGGAAAAAAAACAATTTCAAAACTTATACACTGAATTTCATTTTTCATTTTATTACAATTTAAACAATTTAGCCTGAAATAAGACACTTTGTTAATGACAACAAACAAAAAGTGACAAAGTGCTTAATTAAGACAATGGGAAAGATAGTGTCTAATCACAAAAGAGGAGACAGATATTTTTGTCAGCAGATAGGCTGTTATCTGACAGTTTGGATGATAAGATCACAGCGAAGCCTTAAGAAATTATACGTTTTAGGTAGGGTGAATCAAGATCGGCATTAATGTGATCTGTGCCATATGCCAGTATGAATCTAATAGACTGATAATCTCGCGTCTCACTGCTGGTGGAACCAATCTGTGTGCGATAAGGAGCTCACATTTTGGAGCTGCTCAGCTGCAACGTCACATCGGACCCTGAATGTGAAAATATCTCCCATTAAGATCTGAAAAAAACAACAAGGAGAAGCCAGCAAACCGAAGAAAACACAGGAGATGTGCAGATACACTGTGGGGAGTGATAACATCTACGTTACGCTTTGAGCTGTTAAAGTCACCTTACTCACGTCTGACTGTCAACACCATGTTTATTTCAGTCTTGAATTAGTGTATAAAACTCACACATTTTGCAAAAAGTGTAACGCTGTGGTTTATTTGAACTTCTTTAACAACACATACATTAAATGTATAGATTCAGTATGGAACAGTCATGTCTTCCCTTCACTTTCACATTCAGTGTGTTTACATTGCTGACCCTTATTTGACATTTTCTTTGATATGATCGAACACAGCAGTTTCCCCCCTTCCCTCTCTCCTTCTCCATTATGGAAAAATTATTAACATCTGCTACACAGACATCAGGAGAAGTCATGCATGCCTTAATGGCCCCTTGTTTAGTCATTTATGGGTAAGCATGTCATTATTTCAGGATTTATGATCAACCAGATAGAGAATGCATTCTCCCGGAGTTTCACCTAGCAATTATTTATTTTGATTTTTATGGCAACAAAGTTTCCTATCCTCCCTCACTATCCAATTAATGCTGATGATCGAGCACGTCTTAGTGCTTTAGCTCTTGTTTTTATCTGCGTTTATGTCCTTTGTTGGAATGTAAAACATTTTGTGAGGAGCCTGTTTTGGTAAAAGCTGTGTATTAATACACTTGGAGTTAAATGTACAGTATATCCAAGGTCAGCCAAAGAATTTCAAGTATTCTGCGAAAGTCTGTGAAAAATAAAACATCAAACCAGGTTTTTTAAATCTGTCTTTGTCGAGATTATTAATAAAATGCTTTATGTATTATTTAAGGAATTCATGCACATCACATACTGTATGAATGCAGATGGTTTTGGTTTCATGTGGTGATATTTTATGATATCTACCTCCCAAATTTATTTATTTCCAATGAAAACTATTTACAGTATTGTTTGTCCATCGTACCAGAATGTGAAAAAGATCACCACAAAAGAAAATACATTCACCGTGATAATATTTGGATAGAGGCAGAAATTTGACATATCTTTATCTACATACATTTTATCTACATGTATGCCACTAGGGCTAAGCAACAACATATGTTTCTTAGTGATTTGGGGAAACTCAGCCTTTCAAGCTGTGCTGGCCAAAGTTGTTATGCATAGTTAACCACTGGCTCAAATAGAGAGGAATGTCTCATCTCACCTAAATGATACCCTGTAGATTTAGCTCATGAGCCCAAATGAACTTCTGCTGGCCAGTACATTTTTTTGAACTACAGCAGGGATGAAAAACCATGTTGTACCTACAGCATGAACAGCAGTGCTTGAGAACTCTGTCCTGATAAAGGAGGGTATACTGTATAGATATTAGATTACTTCCTCTTTTCCTTCGGTATCCTGCAATCACTAGATGTGTCCTAGTTCCATACTACATGCTAATCTGAAGCAGGTTTTTGAGTAGTGCGTTCATTTTATTAGTGTCTAAATTTAGTACGCTGAGAAAGGTTAGTGCAAAGTGTGTTGTTGATTGTAACAATGCAAATGAAATGGAGAACCTGCTCACAGCTTCAATAAAGTAAAACAATGGTGGGAATGCTATTTAATGCATCATTTCCCTGTGTAATGTGGATTTCTGGGTTTTGTAGTTGTTTAGTCAAATCCTTTTGTCATTTGTAGGAACTCACATTCAAAGGTGCCAAGTGCATCATTAAATATGACTAAATATACAACATGGAGACAGGCCAACAAGGAGATGACATGAGCCAGTAAAGGCCATGCAACACAAGTTATTGATATGTACCTGCCACACACACACACACACACACACACATACAATGCATGCATGCACACACACCCATGTACACCCACTCACACCGGCATTCTTTCCTGCAGTCACAGCATCTTGCACAAACCTTTCCTGACACTCTGTCCCTGTGCCCTGGAGCAGCCCTGAGGAGGCTGCCTCAGATCAAGGTCATCACATCGCTCAGTCCCTGAAGCTGCAGCTAGAACAGTCAATGGATGTTGTGAGGCCTGAAAACACCCCTTACATCTACAAATGATGAGTGTCCCTCTAAAAATGAGAGTCGACATGAAGTGCACCTGCTGTTTCAAAATGATTGATAGCACAAAAGCTGAAACAAATTACTCTCCAGGCGATCTCAGGTGACAAAATAAAACCATATGCACACATTCTGTCTGCAGTGCTGCAGTCACTAAACAGTAAGGTGGGGATTTTTGATTGCAAAATGACCAAAGAATTTCAGATGAATTCCTCAAATCATCTTTGGCAAGTTGAAGAGCACAGACGAGGCCTCTCTCTGACTTGAACCAAAATGAGGATGCACAGAGGGTGTGTGGGGGGTTTCGTCGCAAAAGCCACCATCTGGTGTCAGCGCGTGGTGTTGCTCACCATGACCAATTGTGTCATTAGATTATTGAATAATTAGAGGAGGGATCATGTCTACCCAGAGAACATGCCTTTCAAGTGTATTAGTGTATTAGTGTGTGTGTGTGTGTGTGTGTGTTTGTGTGTGTGTGTGTGTCACATAGAGCTGTATGATATCTGCAGAAATTTGTTTGGGAAGAAAAATGGAAACTCTGAGGAAAGTTTGACATAAACAAATTCATGCAGCAGTCATTAACTCAAAATGGCAATAAAACATTTAGTCAGAGTAGGTGTAAGGCTTTTTTAAACCAATTTTCTTTTACACTATTTAATTTTGTAGTAAAACCCTTAATATGAGAATCTAAATCCCAGTTTCCCTGTGTAGTCACTATATCTTCCTGTGAGGGTCCCTGTGGAGTTGAGGGAGGACTCTAAATGAGTCTTACATCGCTCTGGGCAGTGAAGAATCTTTTATTAATGAAGGTTGCACTTTGTCTCAGGTGAAATTGTCTCTAAAACGTCAAGGGACTGCCTTTGAAGCACTGCTACAACACCGAGCCAAGTGGGTTTTCACCCAGTGTAGATCCTACATTTACTGATTAACTTAAGGAAACTGTGGTTTAGGAACTTTCTTTGTGGCCAGGTGGGACAGCAGAAAGAAAATAAGGATATGTATGAAATACCAGCCTCTTATGAAGAAAATTAGATTAGTGTGGGGAGGCGGTTCTCAGATTTAACTTTAAGTTAGCCACAAATCTCTGATGGAAGAGAGTGATCCCAAAATTAGATATCCACCATTGGTAAAGACTGACACCTACAGTACTTCTACAAAATGGGTGTTAGCATAAAGCACATAACGGTTTAGTATTGAAGTTACATGTCGTCTTGAGATAACTGATTCTCACACGTAGCTCTTTTATTTCTGAGAACCCCTGGCATTAAAGAAAACATTTTGCAAATGTTTATGATTTAATTCAATTCAATTTTATTTATATAGCGCCATATCATAACAAAGTTATCTCAGGGCACTCAATCACATGGAGCCGGTCGAGACCAACTTCCACACACACAAAGACCCAACGTTCC
>JAVQJL010075077.1:0-35433 GCA_036024295.1 Nannoperca obscura | reverse complement strand
TTTGCCTGGGGGAATAGCAACACTATTACACACTGAGAAGTAAATGTAGCACTGTAGCTGTTTAAATAAATAGGACTGTTGAGCACATTTTCCTTCATTGGTAAAAGCGTTTCATGTTCAGCTTTTTTGATGTTGGCGGTCGCAGCATTAGTGCATCAGCTGGTCTGCAAACAAGCCACGGCACCTCTGTGGCTTTAGCCTGCAGCTACTGTTGTCACAGTGCATGAAGAGGTGGATCGTATGTTTGCTTGTGACCCTGGAGAACACACTCAGGTGGCCGTCGCGTGGGAGTTGGAGGGATTAATTATGTAATAAATGTAGGTGGGCAGTGACTCTCAGAAGACAAAGAGAAAGGTTGATTGTTTTAGTAAGACGGCTGACCTGAACCCCCGAGGCGATGTTAACAAAAAAAAAAGTCTTGGTATTTGAGGAACTATTACACGCCATTTAAATTAAAATCGTCACTCACTCAGAAATAAAATATTTTTCAAAAGGTCGTCCCGTACATGGAAGGGTTTAAGTGGCTTTTATCTCAGTGTTTTGATTAATTCGTCTATCCCTGTGTGGATAGTGTAGCGTTGTTTTTTTTTCTTCAATACCTTCGAGGCACCTAAAGAACGAGGAAAACTAGGCCTAATTTGTCTCCTGCCAACTTAACAGGAGCGACTGCCAGATCTGGATGACCTTAAAAGCAATCCTCCCCCATTTATCAGTTTCATTAAGAAGAATTGTACTTGGCCAGGTCTGTTTCTGTGGGATGTGGACACTCACGGGTGATCTGAACCTTTCCTATGCTCTTAGCATCTACCGGTATACGTAATAAACCAACTCATCTAACATTTACATCTAATTATTGGCTTTATAGTCTTATTCACAACAGCTTACAGTTGGTACAATAGTAGAAAAGCCTAAATACCGTTTTGCACGCAACTTGCTAGATGCTTTTTTTAGAGTCCTTGCTGTTCAGCATCTTTCAAACTGTAATCTGGTGACACTTAATCTTGCTCACCGTGCATTTTACCTGCGTCATTCTTCCAGGTAAACAAACCACACTCAGGTCACAGTTTCCTGCTGATTTACATCATACTATGCAGTTTTTGTGTTTAACTCTGTTTGTTTTCACTTCAGCCGTGGACAACATGTTCCGTCTGTGTTGAATAAACTTGTTCAGCGTCTCCTAGATTTATATATTTAAAAGATAAAGACAAATTCAAGAAACATAAAGTTAGATTTTACTGTACCATAGCTTTTTCCCACCTACTGCATATCACAACATACAGTACACTGAAGAGACATGCAAATTATCATCCGTTGGTTCTCTGTGTGAAAGGCCAAAAATATCAGCCCTATTGGTCTGCTTACAGTGTGTGTGTGTGTGTGTGTCAGTCATTCAGTGAGTAGGATCACTGTGGGTTTTATGAACACTGCAGCCAGTGCCTGAGGTCAGGAGGAGGAGGAACATCTGTCCGTGAAAGCGCGTTACTGACCATCTGAAGGACAAATTGTGCTTTTGGCCAGCTCAACCGCTTATCATGGTGAACAGGACTGTGTGTGTGTGTGTGTGTGTGTGTGTGTGTGTGTGTGTCCATGCTGAGGTGAGGTGAAATTTATTTCTGTATATTCACAGGTGCATGGCCAAATTTGTGTTATAGCCTGCGTGTGTGTGTGTGTGTTTTATGTCATAATGCAGGTTCTTGTGTATGTGTGTGTGTGTTTGAGCCAGAGTTAGACAGCCAGCAGTGTTTGATTTTTGCCCTGTTAAGAAATAATGGATTGCACAATTTTTGCACATTACAAACTCTTTCTCTTGCAGTCTTACACACTAATACACACTCCCTCACTCTTCTCGCTTTCTCTCTCTCACACACACACACACACACACACACACACACACACACACACAAACACACACACACACACACACACACACACACACAGTGTCCCTCCATATTCCCCTGCTCCTCACAGCTGGGCCTGAGGAACCAGTAGTGACATATGGGCAAGCCAGCCTGCAGCATCGCTCAACTCAACCTGCCAAGCTGAACAAAAACAGCCTCCTCCCTCCTCAGATCAATGGCTCTCCCTTCCCTCCCTCTCCCTTCCTTCCTCTACGACCATCCTTTCCTCCCTGCCTCTGTCGTCCAACGCCCGCCATCCCACTATCTACTCCTCTCTCTGCATGCCAGGACTGGCTTCCTCTGTCTCGTGGAATCTGGCACAGTTGTTGGCTTCTGACTGTAATTTGACAAGCGTGTTCATTTTTAATTCTCTGATTGTTAAAATTCCAATCAGAAATGGATCGATTTCAACCCCGCTCATTACAACACTCATCATGGAGGCTTAAATCCATCAGGCATACAATTTACAATTCAAATTGGATGATTGATTGCTGCACCACTAGTGTCAACAGTCCCCAAACCTGGCCCAGAACCTTAAATGAGATGTCCAACTGCAGATGTTCTTGCATTCGAATCGTTCACAGAACTATTTTGGGATCCGGTGTTGTAATTAACTTGTTGGGCTGCAGCCACTCACATAAAGGTTAATTCACTTAGAGAACCCTAAATAATAGGTCGAGAGCTGAATCAGCAAGGTGCATGTGTGTTACAGGAGTTTAAAAGTGAGTCTTACGAGTAGATAAAGATAACAGGGAGATACTGGACAGTGTCTGCAGCGTTGCATGTCCTGGGTCTGTGTTGCCTTCTGGTCTGTTGAGGGGACTTTTCCTCTTGTTATGAGTTCTCGTGTTTTAGACTGAAACTAAAACATGTCATTAACTTTGCCGTGGCTGCTGTCAACACAGCATGTGAGACACCATGTCATCTTCAACCGTCAGTCGAGCTGCAACACCTGGGGATAAAGGGGGGATTTAGTGAAGTGCTAGTGGACACATTATTAGGATCAACATTGTAAAAGACAATAACAGCGTTTTTTTCCATCTGGTCTGTGTACACATCCAGCGTTTGGTCCAGAACAAGATCTCCTCCCAAAAGGCAAAAGAAATATCAAATCTAATGTGCAAATCGCCACAGAAATTGTTGATTATCAAGAATTGGGTTGAGCTGCATCCGGCAACTTTTCTAACTTTCCCGAAACAGGTCGGGTGTGCAGAGGTGAGAAGGTATGCAGGATTTGAACGTGTCTCTCAAGCTCCACCGTGAATGTCTTTGTGGAGATGCTGACCAAAAGTGTGTGTCGGTATCCCAATTGTATCAAATATTGCATCTCTATCACGGAAGGCTTTTGCCCAGGTTGCCTCAGGTTTGGCCATTTGGAACAGGAAAAACACAAGTACTTCAAGTCTCGCTACAAGAGTTGTCAGTATGTGGTTTGTCCTGTCTAGTGGGATGTAATGGACATTGCAGCTTGTAGGTGGCACCATACCGGGCCTTTCTACAGTAGTTTATTTTAGCTGTGTTCTGAATAAAATTGTTCCCTTTTCCTTTTGTGTGTGAGGCGTAAGTTCACCATCTGAAGTGGGTAAAAGTCAGCGTGCAGGCCTAATGCTGCCTCTCTGCGGATGCGGCCGAGCGCAGGCCTGCCAGCTCCCGTGCCCACTCATGGCAGCCGGTGTTATGTCACGTCTCCAGCTGCAGAACCTGCGACATCTGACCAATCAAATCCTGCCACACGCAGAGTAAAAATAACCTCCAGGTGTCCCCCCACCCCACACGCACACACACACACACACACACACAGCAGAAGTGGGATGCTTATTGGTGGGCTGATGTGTCAGGGTGGGGTAGAAAGGTATTCTGGGTCTTTTCCATGAGTCAAGTTGTCAGTGATGAATTGCGCTGGGCAGCGCAGCAGTAGGGGAGACAATGAGTGGGCTTGTTCTTGTTCAAGTAGATGTGATTAAGGAAAATTACCATATTTAGCTCCTTGTAGTCGGGTAGTGCTGACATCTCGATTTCTTGTCAAGTGTTTAACTTTTAAAGACTCGTGAATTTAAGATCATTTTTGCTATTTATGTGCATCTCATGTTATGAAATACATTTTTGCGGCGTGTTATTTTGATTCCAGTACATAAAGAGACGGAGTTGAAGGTGACGATCTGTATGGAGAAGCTGCACTTAGCAAACATGCATTTTGTAACCGTCTCACAACTCATACTGTAGATAAAAGTAAACGCAGCCCCGTTTGTCTCCTCTGGATTCCATGGCAACAGCTGAAAATCTGGACAGAGAGAAGCACCGCTTTAACCCCTCTGAAAATCACTACTATTCCTTCAATAACCGCAAAACCGTTCAGTGAGATTACCTGAGGTCTGAGTTTGCTACTCCTCCATACTCCCCCTCCCAATCCCTTGTTTCATGGAGTCAGAGCTGGCACAGCACTCAGTCAGGCATTATGAAACCACTTTGCTTATTACGTATATTTAGAAACACCATGAAGCATGTTCGCAATAAAACTACAGTATGCCGCTTTGTGGCTTTATTTGCATTCCCCAATCAAGGAAGAGTTCGTAGAACGTTAAGTTAATTCAGGTTTACTGTTACTCGTTGGCACTAAAGCATATTCAATTAGACGAACAGAGTGCTCGGCCATTCTCTGCTGCTGATTCTTACATTAATCTGGCAGAGAGAATTAAAAGAGGGTTAGAGAAAAGCTGTGTGCACTGACAAGACTTGGATTTAAATTGAAGATGGATGAACTAGGAAGGCTTGAATTTAGATTCAAGCTGGGTGTCTTTCTAGCTTTTTTTGGGGTCTAATAATGTCACTCTGTTATAAGGGATATTCTCACTTGTTAGGTGATATGGTGATATAAATAGTGTGAAACCACGTACATTTGCTATGCTATATCTCTGGATGTGTCAATTACCAGGACAGCTGTATGGCAATATTTCATTTTTAGGTGTATTTTGCAATCAACCTTTATTTTTTGGGTTACTTAATATTTAGATTAATTTTCAGAATTAGCTAAAAAAGACATTCCTGTTATTTTATCCACAGTTTCCCAATATATTTTTACAGAAAGTACTATATCCTCCTGGGACCCGACGAAATAAAATGTTCCAATTTTGTTTCTGAACAAAATGTCCACTATGGAGGACACAAGTCAGTGGGCTGGGTCTCAGAAGGATATCACAATATACGGTGTACTGTATCAAGTTCAAGTCCTTTATACAGTGTAATGTTTAGAATAAAGAACAATATAACAGTTGAAACATAAATCCAGAGAGAATCACACTTAAATTACACACAGTTGCAATATAAACGAGCCTATACCACAATAGAGGATTGAGAGCACTTCTAGGAATTAAAAAAATGTTGTTTGACTTAATTTGACTTTACAGCAAACAATGTAAGAGAAATACTTTGGTGTCACTTTTGGAACAGGACAACATTCAGCACAATTTGAACACATGTTAAAACAGGCTTAAATGCATGTAATAAACATGATTTCTGCAGATTATACCTCATATTATTACCTATTATATCTCACTGCACAGTGTCAGTATGTTATTTAGTTTGACACCATTATTTAACAAAAGGTTTGGCTCACTCTGTGCTTTCACAGCTGAAATCGGTACAGTAACTTCACGCATGTTGTCGCTGCCCTCTGTAGCAGTTGACGGTGAGGACATCGTCACAGCATGCTATGCTAGCTTGCCAACATTTACCCTGATAGCATTAGAAGCTAGCAGTAATATATTATGTGGAAATTTGTACCTGTTGGTGTCAGTGGACGAAAAGTTGGAAGATTCTTCTGAATACAATGATTGTTTGAAGCAAAAAATCTTGATGGCAATCCATCCAATAGTACATATTTCATTCAGGATCAAAGAGGTCTAACAGATGGAGTGCTCGACCGCCAGCAACACTAAAAATGTGATGAATGACACGACCTCTCGTTGCATAATTGCCCCCAACAAAAGGGGAAACTCACTAAATTAACATACAAGCTCTGCACACTCTCACACTGGACTCATAAAGAAGGGATGCTGCTTAATATATTTTTCATCAAGGAGATTGCACTGTAATTTTATTACAACAAGCAATATGTTGGTACCAAGAAAGCACTGTATCACAATGTAGTTTAGTGCACTTTGGTTGCACAAGCAGCAAAGTAGAGCACAACCATATAGGCAGTTGATTTATGATGCTTGTCCCTGATTAAGTTGGATGTAGATCCTCGTATAAACGATGCAATGCTGCGATGTGAAGCATCTTCTGCTTAGGTGGTCTGTACGTTATTGCAGTAGAGATGTGTGTATGTGTGTGTGTGTGTTTGTTCATGTGTCTGATGTGATACAGCTGTAGCGTGGTGGATCGAGAATATTAGCAGCTTGAAGTGGAGATGAAATTTTCATGTGTCCTCGCTTTGATGGACACACATCTGCACAAACAAAACAGTGATAAGATGCAGGCAACACCCACACACAGAAAACACACACACACACACACACACACACACACACACTCTGGCATGTTTTCATCTTTAACAGAGCTCCTTTAGAGTGAGTGGCACTCGGCTGTCTTGTGGGACATATGGCTCAGCGTGACCTGCCAGTGTCCTTCACTGTTGTTGGCTTCGCCCCAGAGCCCCCCAGGCTGCACTATCCTGCACTGCTCTGCAGTTAGTCCCACCTTCTGACACTGGCTCTCTGTGTTCACACCAGCTCTTTTATGTCCCGATGTTGCATTTCGGTTCGACGCCAGTCTCAATAGCACACGCTCAAAAGCACAGCAGTGTTGGAACACAAACACGGGCGCTATCATTTCCACAGCCTCCTTGACTTTATATCAGTAAGGACACAGAGAGGACAGTGACTGCGATTCACTTTCAAAGGACTTTGTATACCTATATCCATGTTAGAAAGAATCGCTTTAAATCCATCATTCACCTCAAACAATCAAACTAGCAGCTCAGCCATAAATTCTGCCTTTACAAAGATAGTAATGTTCAGTTTTGGTTCACACTGTCAGAGAGGAATTCATTTATATAACTATATGTTTATTTGTGAGGTTGTAACGGTGTTTAACTGGACTCCATTATATTGAGAGGGGTTTCCAATGTTTTGCACACTCCATTTACAAATCTGAGGGGGGAAGGATATTATATTATATTATAATATAATGCAGTCCAGTACACCAGTCACAACAGACTCTGTAGTAAACACATAGTAACAAACACTTCTCTGAAAGTTTTAACAAGGAATCTGGCCATTATAAGTTTTGCAGCGGTCGTACCGGATCACATTAGATTATGCAGGTGTACGAGTGTCCAGAAAGTCACTTTATGTCACATTATAAAGTATTTATAATAGTATAGTATAATTGGCTTTTTACACATCATGCAGATGTGGAGCAACATTTACACGCATTTTAAGTCACACTTTTAAACTAAGTCCAATAGTAACTCTCATTTGAAGGCTGCTTTTGTTTCCACTGACTCCTGATAAAAATATCTGGGTCTTTAAATTGCTACATCTCGTCTCTGCTGCTGTTTGGTGCTGGGCAGGTAGGGCTCAGTGGGTTTATCTGGGCTTGTTTGTTAAAAACAGCTGCCTGCTGCTGCTGAAAACTAGGTTGATAAGAGCAACATTAGCTGGCCATAAAACCAATCAGCTAAAAGAGGCTAAATTGTTTATTAGGTTCACGTACGTAAAACTAATGCAGTCTAACAGCCCCGCTTTCACCTATCAATGCATCACAGTGTGTTACTTTGAAAGGAAAGTCATCATGAATTTCTGCAGTCACTCTTTTTTATTTATTTGTGTATTTCTCGGTGTTGTGGGGCCCAGTGCCAACAAAGTTCTAGCTTTGGTGTTCAGTCGAGATTTATAGGTCTGTACTTTACAGTGTACGCTGTATTTCCTGAGTGTAACTGGGATGTTTCAAAAGTTTCTGATTAGTGTGGCACATTCTCCCATTTATTTCCCCCCAAGTCTCACTTTTATGAATTCAGGGACTGTGGGGCCAGAAGTAGCAGAGCTGTGAAATGCGGTTTATTTTTTCTATATACATTTTTTTGTTCTTTCATTTTGAGTTCCTCTGGATCAGTCATAATATATCATACAATGCACGGCCGTTGAGGATGATATTTTAGAATTATTTTTAATACTAGCTTTGTCGCAATTCTTGCTTCTGCTTTTGTTGAATGAAGTGCGAGTGAGAGTCTGATGTAACTGGTAGCCTGTGGGCTGCATCTGACCCCACATTAACCTTAAATATATTTCTTGGATGAATTTGATTTACTTGGTTGCTGTTGGTAGTTGCTTTAATCAAAGGTTTATCAGTTCATTCATGGTTTTGGGAACCTTACTGGCACCTATTATGCATGTTTGTTATCAACCATTTGAATAATTTCAGCCTATTCTTTAAAAAAACAACATAAAACAATTTCTGGCCATTAAAATTCTCAGATACATTTAACCACAGCTGTTTTCGACAACTGTAATGATTATTTATCAAGCTCAAAGTGCACACAGTGGCAGAAAGAGAAGGACGAAGGCTGTGCAGTTCATATTCTGTACTTCAGGATGCAGTGTGTGTGTGTGTGTTTACTGACCTTGTTCTCTCTCTCTCTCTCTCTCTCTCTCTCTCTCGCTCTCTCTCTCTCTCTCTCTCTTCAGGTACACCCTCTGCTGATGCGCGAGAGGCGCTCAGAGTCTCACAGGAACAAGCTACTGCGACGGACAGTCAGCGTTCCTGTTGAGGGACGGCACCATCCCGAGATGGGTGAGCACACAAACCTTTACGCAGCTTTAATTCCAAAATCAAGGTCCCATCAACGGCCCTTTTTTGTCTCACTTTAAAAAAATTAAATAAAATACTTTTACATCCAATGAAACACATCAGTGTCACTTTTGAACCTGACTTTATGACACAAGGTTTGGGAGATGCCTTGTCTTTGTTCAACTTCTTTTCCTTTTTGTCCATTTTGATTTTCAAAACCATTATTACCTGTATTACTTTAGGTTAGCTTTCCTATAATAATAGGATAGTTGCATAGCAACGACAATGATGTAAAGCTCGTTGCATCCTTTGAGCCATTATTCGCTCACAGCAGCACTGTGCGGAGATAAAAGCATCCCATCTGATCAGGCTTAAGGCAGCTGTTTTCTGTCTGTCAGATTTTGATTATTCTTTTTTCAGTTTGGTTGATTTATCAGTTATCTTGCTTTGAAATGAAATCACTGTATTGACATCTTGATAATTACGCTCATCTTTTGAGTTCTGTCTCTTTATTTCTTCCTCAATCCATCTAGAAGTTTTATGCCCGCAGTCATCTTGTCTCGCTCTTCCTTATCTTTTTTCCTCTCTGCTTTTATGCTGCTGTATTGTCCTCTCGGACTCTCCTCGGACTCGGTGAAACTGACCCTCTGATTGCTGGCTTCCTCTGTTTGTTTTGCATGGCTCAGTCTCTCCGGGCCCTCTACAAATGCCCCGCTCAGTTTCTCCCTCTCCCGTCACCCTCCACCTCTCCATCTCACTCAGCTATTTTAAGGGCCTCCCTTGCGACGCCCTCCGCCTATGATTCTGCCGTCGCTGCCACCTCAACAGTTGTGCTGATTCAACTGGATAAATATTTCCCTCAGTTTTCGTACGAGTGCCTCTATGACCTCGAAGTGGTCAATCCCTGACACATCAGTTTAGACGGACCGCCACGTTCTGAAATATGCTGACATAGCATTGCCAGTTCATATAGCTCGTGTGTTAGCATCTCGTTGACACATTTACATATGTTAGGATGCTACGCTACAGGCCATAATACACTGACACCATTATGGACCATCTGTGGTGACTACGCCCCAAAGAGCCAAAGGAGATTAATGGGCCCCAGGAAATTATTAATTATCAGATCAACATAAAAAAGAAAATGGAGGCTGTCATGAGGCCACAGTTAGAGAGGAAGGTCTACAGGGAGCCACATGACCTATTTTAAAATCCCTGACATGTAACACTGAGCTGATGAAGCTTCAGGGACGATACTAATTCAGTGTGCAGCAGGATTGTTTAATGAGTCATTGTATGAAAGAAATACAGATCACACTGTGTTTGCATTGTTTGTCGTTTTGAATATTAGGAGCTGCATTCGTTGGAGCGTTCCTGGAAAAGTTCACTCATTCTAAATAAGTAAATTAATTGTAAAGTAAAAGTAATTTAATTAAATATCATATCCCTTAATCTCTGTGGCTGGTCCCAGCGTATCGGCGCCCAAGAACTTTAGGAATTGCGCAACGTTTTGGGAAACAAACTCATTTACTCTATTGCCAAGAATCAGATGAGGGGATTGATACCATTCTCATGTCTGTACGCTAAATATAAAACAGGAAGAAACTACTAGCCTGGCTCTGTTCAAAGGTATAACAAGCTGCAATGCTTTATGTTAAAACCTTAATAAATGTGCTCAAGATCAGATACCACACAGAAAGTTATTTGTTTAGACACTCACAGATCGTTGGATGCTGTCATCAACGCAATTTTGATAATTCAGGAGGCACATAGGGTGTTTGTATACCTCATTCAAATGACTGGGCATTTTGGAAACATTTAGCACCATTCATTCCTTTCCAAAGTGATGAATGATTAGCATATCTTACACAAAACCGAAAGACATGACCTGGCTGTCGTCAGTGGATTTCAGTTCAGACTGTTTCCATGTGCTGAGAGGAGATTAACCTGCAGCTGCTGCAGCTGCCAAACACCCAGCCATGTTTGTGACGTCACTAACACGTCAGCCTTGATTCATTATTCATCAGAGGGGTAAAAAGCCTACGTTTTTCTCAAGATACTGATGAATGGAGACATTTGACAACAATCCCAGCTGGATGCCTGATGTAGTGACACACTCGGGTGGAAGATATCGGGCTCTACAGTCGAGCTGCGTTTAGTCCAACACATAATGTCTCAGTAGGGTTTTTTTGATTCCTCTGTGTCACAACACATCAAGTGCTGCAGATTTCCCCCCCCCTTTTTCACTTATTTGTGCGTACCTTTAATGTTCCATCAAACATTTTAAAGTTGAGGAGGTAATTAACGTATAATGAAGACATTAATTTCGCTGGATAATTACAGTGCAGCATAAGCATTTTATGCAAATGTGAGGCTTAATTAACATTTCATGATTGTGACAGGGGAAAATGACTTTCCTTAACTAGACAAAAAAATCTTTCTTCCTCTTGTGTTTGTTTTATGTTTGGTGGAAAACTACTGACAATTTGTTCCATTACACAGTGACTCCATTAACACTTATTATATAGAGTTTTTCTACTTGTGACTGATCAAAATGAGATGTTAGACTAAGTTTAATATATACAATGAATTTCATAGCATGGATATTAGAGCCAAACCAATTCTAGATTTTTGGGGCTGATACGAAGTTTAATATTGATCTGATAATGATGGATTTGCTGATATTTACACATACTTTTGAGAAGGAGTCCACAAATGTGGTTATTAAAAAGCTATGGCAAAAATACATTCTGCAGAATGCTGTACAGCTCGACAGCAGATATTATTGTAAAGGACGACAGTAAATACTCTCCCCCTAATTAGAAATATGGCCAACAGTGTTGTAATGCAGCATCAGGACAGCTGGATGTGAGTTGAGGACACTTTCCAGCTAATTTCCCAGCATTATTAGATGAACAGTCCAGACTTCAGTATATGGTGTTGTAGTTAGATGCGCAGTGGGCAAACACTCACATTCTCACCCTCTCTTCCTCATTAACCTCTCCAGAATACGATGATAATCCCCATTAATGAATTTGGCCCTTAATGTTTTGTTTTCAAATTGTAAATTTGACTTAATCTAAGTGCGCTCTGTTATTGAGGGAAACCTTATTATCGGAGTGACTTAGCTGCAGGGAAAGAAAAAGAAAATCGCAGCACTACAAAGCTGATTGGTTGTTAACTTCGGCTGAATAGTTTTTCAGCAACAGCAGTTTAAACATACGGCGAGTTCTCCTCCGTTTGTCCTTGTAGTTCTCACGTATTCCTTTAGCCATCTCGGCTTAGCAGACAATTGTGATAAAGCAGGCTCGGCTGAGCAATTGTTCCAATGCTCTCTACAATGTGCGACCTTCATACAATATAATATAAACAGTGTTTCAGCGCGGATGCTGCATTCTAGGCGTCCTGCATCTTTTTTCAGTGTCTGCTCGTAGAATTTTTCCAAGATTTAGATAAATAAATAATACAGCATCAGGGTCTGCATGGATTCTAGAGCTTGAACCTCCTCCTAACCCTCTACTGTCATTCTCCCCATCCTGCGCTTTCTATTCTGTCTCACCACTTGGCCTTTACCCTGCACTGCAGTCCTGACTCCGTCCTGCCCCACTCATCCACTCGACAAGGCCCACAGGCTCCGTGTTCTCTTCCCAAAAAGAGGGGGGTAGACAACAGCATAATAAATGAAAAATAGAAAAATGAAATGAGAAACATAAAAGACAAATCACATAAGACAAAAAAAAAGGTGCTAGATTTGCCGCTGTTGTTAGTGACAAGCGCCGTGAGTCACTCCATTCTGTCAAGTCAGGAGGAGTAAAACAAAAGGATAAAGATGATTTCTCTGCTTTGTTTTAGTTTCGGTGGTCTTTTCTCTTCCTCTTTAGAGTAAACACAACATCTGCATGTCAGCCACTGTTTTGGCTGATTTGACTGCGGGCGAATCAAACTGTACAGTAGATATGGGTTTAACCCAGAGCTGGGTGATTTTCGGAATTAAGTTAAATGTTTGTTTTTTGCACGTTGTATAAAAAGTCTACATTATGGAAATGAAGTTAATACAGCATGCACAAAAATGTTATTTTCAGTCACAAAGGAACATACACAATAGCTAACTAACTAACTAAACTAAACTAATACATCCATGCTGGATAGTTACACTATATGCATGCGCGCCGCAGTCTGTAGGACTGTTGTAACTAATCATCGTGTATTGAATGTAACTGTTGCATCTACAGGAGGGACAGACAGATGCTCCCGGTTTTAGTTTGTTGACATCTCTGGTAACGAGAGGTTCTACCTGCTCTGTCTGTCTCTGTCTACAGATATCAGCCCGATGTCAAGAAGCACAAACCTTTCTGCTCTATCTGTCCAGACACTGATTATTAAACTGGATGCCTGTGCTCTGTGCAGCCGAAGCATCTGGTACTGACACTCTATGTCTGTATAAGATAGCCTGAATTACAGATGACAGATATTGTATGCAGAGATGACAAGTACAACTTTATGATTTACATCCCACATCTGGTCATTGATGTGCCAAAATAGCAGTATTTTGCAGAGCAGCCCACCGAATATACTGAGGCATGGATGGCCAGCGGCTGAATGGATTAAGCTAGTTTGAGACTTTTGCACAGCTGGATCTATGGATGTTTTGAAGTCTTTTTTCCCCCCTCTGTGATAAATCAGTAACGAATAAATAAGCCTTCACTAGAAATCATCTGAAAAGGAAAATACAAACTTTACACGCTTGCAGGCCGACAGAGGGTGGCTGTTTGATACTTTAAGGGATGCATGTGTTTTTTTGTGGTATTACTTACAAAAATGTACCCTAGAAAATCAGCGAACGACAACGTTGGTAACCACAAAATGAAAAGAATGAAATATCAAAGCAGGCATGAAACTCAAAATGCCACTGATCCTGTATCCCATCTGTCATTGCACCCACTCTAGGTTATTAACCTGAAGTGCTGTAGTCTGACTTTGAATTGACTTGCATAATATTTCTATGTTCATATGTTTACGAGTGAGCCGTACATACATGTAGACTCATCTTTGATTTCCACCACTTTGCTGCAGTTGGCCTTTAAATTGTGGCCTTAATGTGCAGTGAAATTACTCTGATCCGCAGCCTGCACAATTCTTGTCTTGTTCCATCAATGCTAGAAAAATCTGTCAACCTGAACTGACCCAGCTGTCGTTGGATTTTGAGGGTTTTAGCGAGGGTTGGCAAGCTATCAGGCTGTAAGTGTAGCTATTAAATTTATGCTTTGATTTTGAGCAATCTGATTGATTAATTAATTAGGTCCAGGAAAGGGACAAAGGAGCATTTTGAAAGATATTTTACTGCCTTTTCAGTAATAAACTGTATAATAAAGAAAGGCTGGATTCAAAAATGAATTTAATCTATTGCAGTGCAATGTAGACCGGCATAATTAGCTGCTTCTGTGTTTCGAGCTCAGTGATAAGAGTCCTTTTAGAGTGCTACGACAAAGGAAGCGACATGCGTCAATGTGAGCAGTGTTACTGTGTAGGGTGACAGTTTATAAACCTTGATTCAGTCTCTGGGAAAAGTGTGAATCTGCCCCTTAGAAGCCCGGACTTGTGTTTAGAGAGATTTGCTGAATCATCTGGCTGTCTTGCCTTTGGAACAGCGAATGAATACAAATGGTTTTCTGCAGCGTTGTGTTCGGCTTTTGATGGACGTGGACACAGAGGCCTCCTGAAAACGAGCGCAGCGCTTTACGAAGCTGCATGTCCGCTGGGTTGGATCAACAGACTGTCTCAGTCATTTTGCATTGATTTATGTGTTGAATGTTTAACGGAGATGCATATTTTAGCTTATGCAAACAATGACTCATAATCATACTGGAAATAGAAATAAAAGTTGTTGGAATATACCCCAAGTGTTTAGCCAGTGTTAAACCAAATAAAAGACTTAAATTAAGAGTCATTGTATTTAGTGCAAGATTTCAAAACAGATTTGGAAACTATTGGTTCCTATGACCAGCCAGATGCTAATTGATGCTGTCTAACTAGCTAAATGTAACCAGGAGTGACTTGTTGACTGGTGCCACAGTTACTGTAGGACAGGTGTGGAAGTGAGCCCATGGATAACCTTTTACAGATGTGCAGAGGTTACTTTTAGATGTATTTCTTAGTCGTGGAAAACATTAGTGAACAGCTTTATTCACCTGAGCATCAAAGCCTAAAACTCAGAATCGAATATAGTCAAACAAGATAGCGTGGGCAGAGCTTCACATTTGAACACTCAAGGTCTTTCTAAGTTGAAACGAGAGAGTCGGATGGACCACAGATATCCGTCCTCCTCCGGTGTTTGGGTGGGTGGTTACAGTCAGTCAGATGGAGCGATATCAAGTTTGTCTGGCATTATTAAAGAACAGCTACAGAAGAAGACTGATATTTTCTTCTCACCACCTGACTGACAATCAGATCTCCTTCACTTCTTCCTTGAATGTGTTTGCTCACAGCTGGCATTTTGAGATAATAGGGCAGGGCACTCTTAACAACATCATGCATTAGGACATTTATGCAAAAACAATATGTAAATGGGATGATTATATAACATGAAATGTCTTTCTGAGTGATAGACCCCGTGGGCTGGTGTGACATAACGGACAGCTATATTATCATACCTTACCAACATGAATAAAGCGAAAAATAGCAAGAGAAAGCAAGCAAGCCCGGCCTCAGTTTGAGTGACAGCTGGCCACCAGCTCAGCACACACGAGGGTCTTCAGCTCTCCAACACTGCAGTTCTTAGTCAGCTTCAGGTGTGGTAGTCAGCTTATACACACACACGCACACGCTCAGAGCATCCTGTCGGCTCTCTAGTCCACGGGGACTACTTCTATCTGCCATGCAACGATGAGAGGATTTAAAGCCTCTGTGAAAGGTTCACTCACCAAACGCTACTTCTCTACAAGGTGTTTGAAACAGATGATTTCAGACCAGTCAACTTGTCTTCCCTAAGTGTTTGATATATTGAGACTGCACACACCATCAGTGTAAAGTATCCATATATCTATATATTATCATATACTATATACAGTAGTATCTGTATTCATTAGTTTTCTATATATGTTCCAGGAATGTGTCTTGATGGCAGTAAAATATGCTGACAGTATCATCACAAGACTTCATTCGTTCATTGATCTTCACAGTATATCACTCTGATCTGAAAGCTCAATGATCAGTGAAGTACTGATTTCTACACCAGTGTACCCTCAAACATTGGCACTCGTAATCCAGGGGTTACTATTGCAAAGGTAAGATTTTGTGTAGCTCAGCTAATTTGTGAAATTCTGATTTGGTAAAAGAAATATGTCCACACAAAGGAGGAAAATACAAATAGTTTTACAGTTTGTGTGAGGCTATTCGTAAGTATATTGATTGTCACAATAGCTAATAAACTACCATCTACTCACTGGCTGACCTGGAGGCGCCCCCTACCAACCACCACCCCATACTCATGCTGTCGGGGTCCGTCAGACAAAAGGTAGGGACCAACGGATCTACACTGTTTTAGATGTTCTTAACACATTTCACTCAGTACTGCAGCACTCACTTACACTGTACGTTTAAACTGCTACTGCTACTGTTTCTCTGTGTTTGATAATACCTTCAGAGGGTTTTGAGATGACACTGGTAAAGCCAATGGACAGATACATTTTACCGCCTTAAAGGTCAATTTAATTTAACCAAACTTTAACTTAGATTGTTGCTAATTTAGTCATGCATATTTAATGTTATTAACAAAATACTTATTATTTTAAACCAAGTTGAACCAGGTTCAAAAGCAGTGTTTCATTGCTCTCTCCTAAAACCACACCCAACAGTGATGTCACAGTGTACTGACACACCCATTAACCATTGCAAGTTAATCGCTGGTCAAAAAGAGGATAAAGGCAATAATTATCACAGAAACTTAACAGAGGACTTTCGGTTTAACCTTCAAAGTAGTTTAAAAATGTGTCTGAAGTGCTTGTTTACAATCTGAATGTTTAACGGTTCGTGTTTCTTGCCTTGTCGCACTTCGTTGTTGTAATTAACCAGAATTAGCTGGACAGACCAAACATAGCATACTTACAGTTCTTATTCTCAATTTCTCTATTTGGTTAGCTTACACTTTCCAGTTGGCAATAAAATGTGTAAATGTCTTCATTACACTTGCATTCACAGCGATGTACACGTACATCACATCAGACACAAGCAGACAGACAGACAGACGGTCATGCCTGCACATGCAACCACATCAATTTGACGATTTCCCCCCGGGGTGGTATTATGGCTGTATCGGAATATTTTCTTTTGGGAAATAAACCGTTTCATACAGCTGTTTAATACATTTAAATTCCCCCAGGACTCTCAACTAGCTAGCATCAAACACTCACCAGTTATTTTCTCACTGCAGTTTTCTTTTTTCTTTTTCAGTTTTAGCTGAGTGCATGTGCTCGGTGACACCCTTCCTCACACCGAGTTACACACTTTCACACCTGGCAGATGCCCATAACAACCAGTCTTTAACTTTTGGGCACTTCAAAGCTCTTCAGGCAGAGTTTTTGGGTCAAGTGTTAGGTTCAGGCTCACAGTAGCTGCAGGTGGGAGCGTCTCTCATTCACTCCCGTACATTTTACCCAAGTTTTCCAGCTTTTACACAGATTCCAACCTAAAAAGTGTGTGTTAGCGTATTACGAGTGAGAGATCTAAGTACTTGAATTGGTCTGAAATGTGTACATGCAATATCGTAGAGTCTCTCATTACCAACCTAACTGCCTTTACCAACATTAAAAGCCATTAGTTTTCAGTACAGTTTTTTCCGTCTAACATTTTGCATGGCATCTGCTGTCAACATGTCTGTTACATTTTTAATCAGAATATCTCTCTAATGTTCCTCATCAAAAGCTTAATCCAACACTTGCCTGCTTTCAAAAAATTAGGCCAATTAAGCTAAACAAACAAAAAATATCTTATAAATTTCATATTGTCTCAACATGAGGAGAAGGTGTGAAATGAGTGCATTAGTGTATCTTGCACTAAAACTACCTATCAAGAACAAAGGATGGACTTACTAAGTTTGCCACAAATTGTAATGTAACGCAAAATGTTGTATCACCACAGTCTTTTTAGTTTTCACTAGAACTAAAGATGTAAATTAGCCCAGCCGCAGTTTCTTTAACCCTAAATAAAATCTGATGCGGAGTTGTTTTGCTGCGTAAAAAGCAATTGAGTGCAAAAGAACCAAGGTTATGATTTATTCTGGGCACCATGGATGTTTGCACAAAATTTCATGTCAACTGACATTGATTGACCGACCGACAGACTGACATTACCATCAACGCTAGTATGGCTAAAAATTTTGAAAGTCTGCTTTCTTATGTGAGGTAAACTTTATGGTATGTTCGATGTAGTAAACTCTTAGGGAGACATTGTGCATTAAAAAATTCAGTTTCGGTGTACAGATGATCAGCGTGGTCCAGCATGAACACCGTTCAAACAAAGAAGCACTGGAGACTCATTAAGAAGAAATGGTTTTAAAATGTAGCTTTAATATATGTACAAGCCACCTATCTACAAGCCCAAAGCACTTTTCTAACCTTTAGCTTCCTGTCAGTTCTTATGTATCAGCCACCCAGGTGTGAATCATGAATAGCTTGCTAACGGCTGCGTTATTAGCACTGCGGTGGTACAATGAAGTAGATGTAGAGATATTCAAGCAAAGCAAGGTGCAGCAACCTTGACAGAGCTGCTGGCGAGTTGGCAATACATCCGCCTCGACAAAAGAGTAAAAATAGACTTGAGGAAGAAGTGGTAGAAAAATGGACAAGGTGGTCGGCATGACGACAGAAGTTACAGTACCGCTCGCCTTGAGAGAGTTTGTGAATGGAGACGTCAGTGCCAGCTGAAAGATGCTGGTGTTACTGTAGATATTCATTTGGACCGTTATCACAGACAAGCAGCTCAGAAGTTTGGGGACGAGCTGAGAGTGGAATACTTGTCCGCCAAGTTTAAGATCGTGTCCTGTCCTCTTTTTACTATATGTTACTTAGATGGTACGTTCATTTGAAATCCACTATGCCATTTTTTAAAAAGTCAATCTCTAAAACACCCTGAATAATCAACTAAATATGACAAACACCTTTAAATATATCTAATACATAGTGTACAAAATCTCCAACGTCTCCTTCTCCTGAAAGACTTTATTTCTGAATCTATTTTTGTTTGATATTGAAAAATTGTTGTCAGGCTGTCACCAAAGGAAACATTGTTGTTTTAATTACGATGCAATAAAGTGATGTAGATGAAATAATTGCCAGGCTCAAAGCTTCGCTGAGGGATTCTGTTGGGGGAGTGTTTTAAATTTAGTAAGCTGTTGTGCAAAAGGAAGAAAATGATGGGGGAGGTTACTGGAATTTAAAGTAATAACAGTCACACACACAACCTATCTGCACATGTGCTGTATTATAAAACATTTTCCGTGCTGCCTTAAAATGACGAGTTAATTGAACCTTGTTGACTATTTAGTTAGTACATTTATTGAATTAGAGAAAACAAGTTAAATTAAGTTCAAGTTTAAGTTTATTTATCATATGCAGTTAACACAGGGTAAACATGCAATGAAATGTGCTGGACGAGAATCGGTCAACTCAACAGAGCAAAAATATAAAATATGAGGTATAAGAGTAGAATTTACATTAAAAAGAGCACTGGTATTTACAAGTACTTCAGATTAACTTCAGATATTAACTTTAATTAGGAAGTTTAGATTTGTTTTCCATTTCAGTTTCCATTTTCTCAGTTTGAAGAGTAATTTCTTCATTTGACGCGATACCTAACAGCTGCTGTTGGAGCCACGAGAGTTAATGCAGAGACAACATAGATGTAAGGGGGTAGGGACTGAATTCAATACTTCGTCGTAGTTAGCATAGTTTTCATTATTATAAAAAGAAACAGCCACGTCTTAACATGAATTCAACTCACACAGCAAGGTTAGTTTCCATCACATGTGTTTTCTTCAAACTACAATAAGAGGGGGTCTGTGGAGAGTTTTAACTAAGCAACGACAAACTTCATTTAATAAGTTGAGTGAACTCTCAGCAGCACATTCATTCTTTGGGCTGAAAGAAAACACTCGAAATTATAACCTGAAATTAATAAAACAAAAGATTAGTTGATTCCACTACATTCCTGTATGATGTTTTATAGTGTGAAGTAGCTAAAGTGTCTGGTTTATGTACACTGTTTTTGTCACTCGAATTGAAATGATAGTTTGAGTCTGTACTTGGCAGAGTGACTGGAATTCAAACCGAACACTCGTCATGGCCGAAACTGACAAAGATTTAGCAAGTGACTGGTGTTAATTTATTTCTTTTCTCTCTCTCTCTCTTTTGCCGTGTGATCGCTTCTAACTCTCCCACCAGTTTTACATCGAGGCATATTATGAACCGTCAGAGTGAGACGCTAATCAGTTGCATCACAAATCATGCCCTACGGTGGTAGTAAATTTGGAAGTGATAATTTATGAATGAAAAAAAAGAAAAGCGAATGGGACAAGAGAGGGGAATTGAGAAAGCTGTATCACGTATTAGCTCAACTAGAATTTTATTTTTTCCTCGCAGGCAAATCAACTTCTCAAATGAATTATTCTTTATGAAAACAGATGTTTGCAGCCTGCAGAGACGGAGACGAACAGCTGGACATAGTAGGGAAAAGTTTACTTTTATGCAGAAAAGTGTTTTCTTTTTACGATAAGCCGTGTATTACTGCACATGCATAAAGACATTTTGAGCTATTCTGGTGGCGTGGTAGACTGTAATACAAATTGTGTTGCAGAACTCGCCTCCATTGTGCTCCCATTTGCTTTTGTCCCACATCCCACAATGTACCGTAGCTGCAAACATCAGAGTTTTGCGACCTGATTTTCATTTATTTCCATGAACACGCATTGCTTTTATGTACCTGCACCTTGCTGTGAGTGTGCACGGTGGATTCACAATGTATTAATCAATCAGTTACCTTATCAAACTCCTGCAGAGGAATAAAGGTCCTTCTGGGTCAGAAAAAAGTTGTTAAGTACGCTTTTCATTTTTTTCCAGAAACACAAAAAGCCTTTAAATTGATCACCTTGGGTTTCTGTGAGCTAAACTATCCCTGTGAAGTATTTTACCACAGTCCATGAGATCCAACAGGAGGCGGCTGCTAGGTAACACCTGGCCTTTGCTGCCAGACAGTTGCCAAACTCTGCATAATGAACGGACAGACTGTGGGTCAATACCAGGGCAGTCTACCAGAGAAATAAGTCAACTACTGATTCCAAAGCAAAGAGGTGCATCTGGGTAGTTAAGGGAGGCTGGTGGCTGTGCTGAGAAAAGGTGCTTTTGTACTGAGATTGTCTTCCGCAAGCTTGTTTAGAGGAGAAGGCACTACAGCAGAACGATCTGCTTCTTCTGATTTTCTTCAAGTTGTGGGAGAAAAACAAAGTCGTGCATCCTAATAGGAGAGGGTGTTAGTGGGCTTTGCAAGATTACAGTAAATTAATGATAAATACAATTTCAAGCTTGCCTCCAGATTATCAAAGAAGGCACATTTTTTATTCATCCCCGACTCCAGTAAAACTCAAAGGATATGATTAACATTAGATTTCAACAGCACTATGTCAATGCCATTTATTCTTTGATTGATTTAAAAATAGATTTAAGCCTTTGCTTTATCACAGAGAATTCATCTGAGTGGAAAATAAAACAATCCCTTTGCAAGTGGCGTACTTTGTGTTCACTATATAACAAATTAAGAATGGGAAAACTCTGTGGAATGAGCTTGATAAAATCTGCAGCCGTGTACAGTTCTCGCATAAATCCAATTGTATCTCAGTGACGAATATCTCAAGATCTCCCAATCCCTTTGCACCTACTGGTGTGTGATATTAGTCTGCATCTCCCTTTCACTCTCTTCCTTGGTGATTTGTGTGTTAGTGTGCGTACGTGTGGTACCATTAGGCTTTCCAGTTTGCACTCGGCAGCCTTTTAATTGAATATCTGCACACAGCAGTGTAATGCAGCTTGGGAAGAGAGAGACACGGGGCTGAAAGAGCGAGGGAGGAGATAGAGGATGAAGAAAAGCAGAAATTAGGAGAGAGAGAGAGGAGGCTGGTGTTGTCAGGCCAACACCACCTCTGTGTCTCACTGTCACCTCAAGGCTCTGTGCTGTTCTATGCTGATGCACACAGTCTTTTCACCCTGGAGTAAGATGTTGCTCTCTCTGTGTGTGTGTGTGTGTGTGTTCGCTCAGCCTCACTCCTCAGTACAGAAATCCACGTTTAGTGCTCATTTCTGCAAGGACCTTTGCTTCTAATATGTCAGCCATATGTACCTGGCTGATGTGAAATACGTCCGTATGCACGTGCTTGTGTGTTCATTGTCTTACCTGGCAGCGTTGTGGCGTCAAGGAAACTCAGTATGTCTGAGCTCATGTCTTGTACAGTACATGCAGCGCAGTATTCCTACAAGTGGTCCTTTTCCAATACATGTACGTGTGTAGGTGGATGTGACAAAGCCAGCAATATGCTCATGTTGTCGTGCAGGTTTAAAATATGTCAGCGCTCAGAAGCTGTGCGTATATGTGTTTCTTGAGAAAATCTCGAATAAAAAAATGTCTTTGTTTTCGCTTCACACCTCGTGATGGGCGTTCTTTGCAAGTTCTCTTGGAGAGAACAAACTTCATAAGGATCTCCGTGTCCTTACACCTTAACATTGTGTGATCGATGTCATGTGATCAGTTAAGATGCACAGGGGTCCTGATTTTGCCATCTGTTTTCCTACACAACGTTTTGAAGAAATGATTAATCTGTAGTCTTCCTATTAATTGTTGGCTAAGTGGCCAGAAGTAAGAGTTTGGTTACACTCAGGACAATGTCAAGTTTTGCTCCTTATTCTCAAAATACAGCCTTGTGTTGTAATATTTAACAATGCAATATCATTCCACAAAAAAAGGAAGATGGCTAACAGTCAGCCAATGACTGCTGGACCAACAGAAACATGATGTGTACCCAACCATCCACGTCAGAGTGAATTAACACTTATCAATTATCACTTCCTTGAGAGATCGTTCTCTCCATGACAACTTGGAAAGATTGCTTACCACAAGGACGTACCTAAGGATTGACTTGGCATTGTTAGGTTGGATAGTCACCTCTTCGAATCTTTCCACATCTCCTGGCTCAGCAGTAGTTGGAGAGGCACTGATGATTCACAAATTACTTTGCAATAACAGGATAGGAGAAAACAAGAGCTGCAGAGATGTGATTGTGTGGGTGGTCAGTGCACCATTGGCAGGTGGCAGTATTTTAAAGGTTAAAAATGTGGGCTTTAATTTGGAAATGCTATGATTTGAATCTGCAGAATGGCAGTGGAAAAATATGAAATTCAGGGCTAAATAATGAAAAACAGTGACTATTGTTGATGTGATCCTGACGATGGCTAAAACTGGTCCAAGCAGTGTGTTGCTGGAAGATGGCATGAGACTCAATCATACCTAGTATCATCACTAGTTTATTGTCATTAGAATCTATCAGCTCTGAGAGGCTGTACTGAGTGAAACACTAACGTCAGCAGGCAGCATGATCAAAATGATAATGCTAACATGCTGATGTTAAGCAGGTATAATGTAACCATGTTCACCATCTTAGTTTAGCGCGTTAGTATGCTGACATTAGCACTAAACACGATGCACAGCTTTAGTTTTGCAGATATTTGATATTGGCCAACTAAAAGAAGAACTAGAAGAAGAATTAGGGAATCACTGAAGTCATTAGGATTTATTCTCTGGACACCGTGGATTTCTGTACCAGATTTCATGGAAATCCATTCAATAGAAATATTTCAGTTAAAGCCAAAAAGGTCAACCTTCTGGTGGCGCTAGAGGTCAAGTCATCACCAAAGTCAGTAGGCGTCACCCTCTGAGAACCATGAATGTCTGTACTAAATTTCATTGCTACCTGTCCAATAGTGGTTGAGATATTTCAGTCTGGACCAAAGTGGTGGACCAACCCTGGAGCCACGCTGTTAGCATAGCTGAAAAGCTCTAAAACAATCTCTTAATGCCACTAGATAATAGCATGCACAAGCCCCCAGCGTTTGTGTGGCATTAAAATCCAAACGATAGAATCTGCCTGACAACATCTCAGGTCTGACTGCAGCCAACAGCACCGTCCCTGCAACAACAACAAGTCCCGTTGATGCCAGTGTGGTGGAGTTTGGGCAGCCATGATGGATTGTGTAGTGAAAACAGTCTGAATGATATTTATTTATTTGCCCTAAACTGTTTACTGATCTTTTTTTCTGATCAGTCAAGTCATTAATAATTAACAAAGTCCAACCCTGATTGCTGCCTAATCGATAAGAGCATCCCTACTGGCCTGATAAAAATTAACAAGGAAAAGATGTATACCCATGTTCACATGCCAGCCCATCCTACACCGGCATCCTCTACATCTCACTGCCTTGGCATTAGGCCCAGCCAGGTGGCAGTGTGCACATGTCTACTCCTGTCCTCCTTGTTCAACCATCCATCATCCCGTCACAAGAAACAAGACTTTCTCCGTGGCACTTTTTACAATGCAACACCTGTCCCCGTCCCAGCTTTCCATTTTCTCCTCCAGCTCTTCAGGGGTCTGACTGTCACAGTGTGTTTCCTGGTACAACTCTTCGGGTTCCTTCCTCTGCTGTCAGCCCGAAGCTCCCGTTATCTACCCGTCTTAAACATGGAGGCTGACACATGCTGGTGTCCGCTCGGCAGTGGTTCTACTGGAGTTGGAACCGATCGCACTCGTTCAAGTTTTGACTGACAGGGTGGAGGTGGGGGAGGTCTGGTGGCAGCGTGAGATCATTTCCATCACACATCACATGACCTGTGATGAAAGCAGTGGTTCCCTTGGAGTTGGGCTCTGAGTTTTTAGTACATGGCTAGTGGGGTTTGAAAGAATATGTCTAAAACAAATTACAATGTTTAGTCTTTTTCTTGGGATATTTACAGCCATAGTTAAAACAATTTTTAAAATCAAATAAGGGTAACAAGGCTCAATCAGCCTTTGGCATCATGGCAGTCATTAATATCTGTATTAACTCTGCACCAGGGAGTCAAAATCAGTAAGCATGAGTTTTTGTTCATCAGGAGCAAAGAGCGAAAAAGGTTGCAAAAGACCTTAGGGATCTCTTACAACCATTTAAACTGATTTCCACTGGTCTAAATGGTGTGAAATGTCCCAGTCTTTATACTAAGCTAAGCTAACGGCTGCCGGCTGTAGCATATGCAGACATTTAGAGTAACATCGTTTTTATCATCTAACTATCTGCAAGAAAGCAAATAACCATATTTTTTATGTATACAGTGTTGTGCCTTTGACTTTTCATCTAGAAACCAGTTATTTTCTAACACGGTCGCTCATCATTTGTACTGATGATTCATGCCCATCTAAGCTTTGGAAGTGCTCCAACTGCCAGTCACTTCACATTGTCTAAAAGCATAAAATGAAGAGACTTTAACTTCCAGAATCCTGGAGGCCTTGCTCAAGAACACATCAGCAGGTGGGCTGTTTGTCACACACCTTTGTCTGCTGGTCTACAAGCCTCTTGCAGTGTCTTACTATGCACACTGACAACTACATTTTAACAAGATAGGAATAATACTCATGGGACAGGGTTGACTGTCTGACTTGCTTACGTATGGATTACATGAGTATGAATTTTTGCATGTACCGGAGCCGCGTAAGCTTCCAAATTAAATGTTGGTTTTAAGCAGATTGCACATGTAGCAACTGAAAAGTGCTAGAAAGGAGTTTGTGGCAGTAGGCTGCAGAGACTCACGTAGCAACGCAGCATAAGAAGAAAAAGAAGAAGCGACAGATGAGAGGGAGAGGACAGAGGGAACAGGCAGAGGAGAGGAAAAGATTACTACCACAGTGCATCAGGCTTAGCTTCACATCCTTAATGGTAACCATGGAAATAATTATAGAGCAGACAGACAGGCTGTGTTGGAGAGAGAGGGTGAGAGCTACAGAGAAAAAGAGAGAGGGAGGGAGGGAGAGGAAAAAGACAACGGGAGAGGAGGAGAGAGAGAAAACCGTGGGGGGTAAAGTAGCTGAAATGTTTGTTGGAATCCCTAAACCCTGTCTCTGCAGCCTCTGATGTTTGGGAACTATGTGTCGACGGCACGCCCAGGGATTTGATGGTGGTTAAACCCACGTGAAGTCAGTTTAACCACCTTACAGAAGCCGCAGAATCGAGTTTATCCTCTTTTCAGCCCTGATTCAAATATTTTCTTTGACATGAAATTGCACAGAGACAGGGCATCTTAAGGTGGAAAGAGCGTGAATGAAGATATCCACCACCTGCATGAAGGTCATCTTATTTTTTATCCACCTTTATATCTCACCAGCAATAAAGGACCCTGGTGTGGTGAGTACAGCAACAGTACAGTGTTATAACACGACAGCGGTTAAAAAAGTTGCTTCAAACCCACAGTTGTCATGGAAACAGATACCCTTTACCCCTCCGAAAGTGCTGATTGCTTATCTTTGCTGAAAGCCCAATCAATGGCGATGTCCTTAAGACTGAAATTAAAAAGTACTTTATGTTGCATCATTTAGGCAAAGTGAAATACAGCCTACACCGAGATATAGAATTACGTGTTTGGTTGATTTACATAAGTGGATGTACCGGCTGCTGTGCAGAAGCACGTGAGCTGGTGGGAAATTAAAAAGGGTCATGAAAGGCTTGGATGTAGAAATAAGCATTCAGATTTTTTAATTTTGATTGGTCATGACTTGCCCGTGGGTGGGTGTGTGTGTGTGTGTGTGTGTGTGTGTGTGTGTGTGTGTGTGTGTAACAGTATGCATGATAAAGTGGTACCATCAGGGCTTTGTGGACGTACATTGTGTGAGTAATAACATGCTTGCACGCTTCCCACACATTTGCCCCTGGCTCTGAACTTCACACTGTGCTGTGTGTGCATGTGTGTCAGTAGAAGGTAAAAGGGAAGTGGAAAGGGTTTAAAGGCAAAGGAAATAGGAAGAGAGGAAGAGAGGAGGAGGAGGAGAGAGAGAAAGAGGGAGAGGATAGGGGAGAAAAAGTGACGGGGGCTTCTTGCACGGCTTAAAATCACTCCAGATCTCAGTTGGGATCGAGCCAGCCCCACCCCTTCTAAACATCTCTCTCTCTCTTACACACTACTGGAGATAGAGAGCGTGTGTGTGTGAGAGAGATGGAGAGAGAGAGAGAGATTGAAGCGCAGGGCATCAGTGTGCTGCTGCTCCCTCCCTGAACTGTTCTGCTCTCCACCTGTGCAGGATTATCTCCGTCCAGGCAGCAGACAGGAGACACCACAACATCCATCGCTTACCTGGCGGATTACCTGAGGATACCGCCGTTTGGTGGGAAGAAAGACGAGGGGCTAAGTTCCCATTATCGCCTCGTTTTAGTTTTTTCTTTTCTCGCGCTGCCTGTCAGCTACTGGCCCACGTTCAGATTTTAGACTACTTTATTCTGTGGCGTTTGCGTGTATCTTGGCCACTCCACCGACTCTCTTCGGTTTTTTCTGTCTTCTCTCTCTCTCTCTCTCTCTCTCTCTCTCTCTCTCTCTCTCAGTTTTTGGTCCACATATCTCCGCCCGCATTGGAAATTAAAGCTTTCGTTTTAACGTGTCCTGCCTGCTCGCTGGCTGCCCCGTCGGAGGGGTCCGACCAGTAGAAAAAAAGGCGCAGCAGAGAGCGGAGCGCGTCTTCTCAGCCCGCACTTTGGCGCACACACAGAGAGGCAGACCCGTTGCGCACCGCACCGCTCCCTCGCGCACACATGGGCATGGATACGCACGCTCACACGCACGTGCACACACACGAGTGGACATCCAGACATCTGTGTGCATACCTCGCTTTTGATTGCAATTAAAAACCAGCAGAAAAGCGCTTACCTTCTCCCCTCCATCCACCCTTGGCAAGTTCATTTTTGAGATGCACAAGGCGGACACCCACTAAGGAAACCATCGCAGAAACATTCCCATCTAAAAGATGAGAGAAATTGCCCTCAGCGGATTTTCCGTCGGTCACCGGAATTGCGAGTGCAGGGTCGGGGCGGAGGGCACCGGGGAGAGAGGACAGGGAGAGGCCGGGGAGGAGGAGCTCTCAGCCGGGCTGCCCGCCGCGGAACAGCCGCTGCTGCCGGTGCTCAAGAAGCAGGCTGCTGCTGCCCGGGGGAGGCGGGGGGAGGATGAACAGTGCCTCAGTGTGAAATTATAACACTCAGCTGACTCTGGGAGTGTTTGTTTTCGGTCGTTTTACCTCTCACTAATTAGTCAGAAGATGCGAGATAACGAACAGTGGCCTACTTAATAACTGTCATCCTGTACTCTTATCAACGTGGCATTTTTGGGTCACCTTGAAGGTAAATTCAGCAAGTAAAGTCCTGCAGTTGCTAATTGACTCTTTGGAAGGAACACCCTCCCACTTACAGGCCACTTACACCAGTTTAACTTTGTGTAATGATTACTTTTTCTTGATAGCTTAAGTTGTTTGTAGTCAGATTTACCCAAGTAATATTCCTGTAATCTTTATATAAGGACTTCTAGTGTGTCTGTGGTGCTCAGTAGTGAGTTTATGGTCACCATATTGCACTTGATGGTATTTTTTATGTCTTAAATATTACTAGATTATGATATTTCTTTTAGATATTATATATAAATATATAGTTTATAGTTTTCTGTGATATTTGTATAGCATTGTACTTTAAATTTATTATAAGACCACTGTAGTTCTTTTTCTAACACACCTTAAGAATTCACTTATTCTAAGATATATCCAGGTACCTTGAAGGAGCCCTGTTTCCAGGTGCCTTTGTAATGGATGCTGGCGATTTATCATTTATTCATAAACCTATTTGTCTATGAAATATTTAAAGGTCATAGATTGATTTAAGGCCAGCTATCATCCATTTGCGACATGGAAGTGTTTTGCTGTATTGGGATTTAGTAGTGGAATCGATTTCCCTGGCTTTGCTTTAGTTCGAGTCCTCTTGATTCCTTTTTTTTTGTCCTAGGCTAATTTGAGCGCTGACTAACCGAGCAATACTTCTCTGTCTGGAACTCGAACACGGCCTTATAAACCCTCCAGAGGATGGTCACCTGCTTGTCAGACAGTCAGACAAACACACGTGTGTCATGACAATTGCGGGCAGGTGCCGTTTGCAGATACACCGACACACTCAGTTATTTATAGACGTTAATGTCACTGTGTGCTTTTGGAGTATCGATTCAGAACAAGTGTCGATGCTCGGTGGAATGTAACACAAACTACGGAGCTGCTGCAGTTTCAAACAGACATTGAGACTCCGTGGAATACAAGCTGAAAGTCAGCAAATGCATCGTCACTCTTAGCTGCCATCAGCTTACTGTGGGGTCACATTGACTGGAAACCCAGAGACAGTGTCTCTAGAAGTCTGGACACAAAGCACAACAAGCCCCACCTGATCTAGGTAGGACACGTGTCTTCTTGTTTGACTTTTGTTCCCCTAAGATACATATATATATATGTTTTATTCAACAAAAAAAAACCCATTGTACATGATGTTTGTCATAACTGGAATACACATCTTTATGTCCTCCAAAACTACATTACACTGGCATTGATAATACTTTCATACCAGCAGTCATGTTTTCTGAGTGGGCGTATCAACTGGTCTGATGCCCGAAGTCTGGTTTTGGGGATACGTTCTTTAAATTACTCTTTAAATGCTCTGTAAAAACAAACGTGCGCAGCTGTAAATATGCGGCTCATCTTCACCCCGTTTGCACCCGTCTCTTGTACGATGACATCACTTTGCTGTGTGGGTTTCTGTGGGTTTGTCGTCAAGCTCAAGAGCACAAATAGTCCACTGCTTCCCATCTGCTGTTTCCTCACACGCAACTTAATATTCAAGCAAAAGCTCTGCATGCAACTGTTTTTTTGTTGCTCCTTTAATGCACTTCATTGACACTTCAGTCAATTTTTCTGAGCGTCAGACAATCTTTCCAAAAGCTAAAAGCTCAATAACTACTAAAAGATTCCACGTATAGTAAATAATGTACTATGGCAAGCACTAGCCCAGTAAATCAGATCAGACTGCACGCTCTTCTCTTTGCTCTAAAAATCAAATAATTCCCATCATGAAACACAAGCTTGATCCAAAATTAGACCTTTCATTTCTTTGCGTTAAAGCGGCAGTAGGTGCATTCGCAGAGGCTCGCTCGCTCGCTCGCTCTCCCCTCCCTGCGCTTCCCACTGATGCAAAAGCAGTCGGCAGGCAGTTCTGAGACTGACACCTCACAACGAAGCTCTCCTGCTCAAATGTTTACCTCAGATGCCCGAGACACAACATTACCTTGACAGCAAATAGCAGAGAAATTGCACCATTTATTTTACTAATTTCTCTTAACCCGGCATGCAAGCAAAATGTCAGCCTATAAAAATCTACCTATGGCATCATACAAACACTCCAGCATACAGCAAAGACAGAAAGAAGTACTTGCTTTCTCCCAGTGGCTTGTGGATTCTGAAGTTTGCCAAGCATATCGGCTTTGATAATACAAAAGGATTGTCCAGAATTTTGGTGATCTGCCAACTTGGCTCCTACTGTTCATGTAGAGTAGAGAAACCTGTGGTCAGCAGTCAAAATGAATCGTGATTGAACTGTTGGCATGTGCTTCTCTCTCACTGTGTGTAATATTTTTCAGTTACTTTAACTGATTAAAAAGCCCCATCATTTAACTGTACATTTGAGTATTACTGCAGCCTGTTCTGTTCATTCAGCTGTTGTGTAACATTCACACTAGAGATGTTGGACTTGTTTATGTAACAATGAGTTCATCTCTATTTTAGACCAGTTTTATATGGTTTTTTTCCAGTCAGGGTTTGCACACCAGTCTGTACATTTATGTGCAGTGCTGAAATGATTAGTTGACCAACAGAATGTTTATTCTAAGCAACACTTGATGAAAGCGGTACTCAAGCTATTTAGTATGTCACTTCCTTAAAGTTTGAGTTTCTTTTAACAAAGAATGGTCAAAGTTGAAGCAGCAGCGACGTATAAATCCTGACTTTTAGTCATTAGCAGGGATGGAAATTACCACCAGCCGCCAACAAATGCTGGTAAAATATGAAGGTGGCTGATTTCAAACACAAAATAATGATTCACATTTGAGAATTTGAACATTTATCTGTCAGAGCTGGTAGATGTTCACATTTTAAATTCCAACCCTGGTTCTTAGTAAAGAGAGCGGGAGCCATGAGGTCACGTCCTCATAGCATCTGCACCATTAAGTTCTGTAACTCAATGCAAGTGGGTTCCTGGGGTTTACTTACACGGACGCAATTCAAAGTGCAATTCACTACAACACTTACTATTAGAAGTTGATCATGATTACTTTGGGAGTATACACAAAAAACTATAGCTCTGTGAAAATGTACAAGTGCAGCACTGTGGGGACGTTGATCATCATCATAACTTGGTTCTAACATCCTCTTTTCAACTTTGTAGCTGTAAACTTTCCATCTTTCAGTCCTGTCTGAGCCGTGACATTTATCCCGCAGTGGTCTAGGGCTTATGGGAAATGATGTCCGTTCACAGCTGCTAAAACTAGAGCAATATAATTAAGACAAGCAGAATACATGACATACTGTGGTTGGATTTTTAGTTATTAGCGTGTGATTTTGAGTAAGGTTTTCTTACTTCTTACTCCAGTTTCACTTTCCTGCCCCAAAAACCCAGGATCCTACATTTCCCATAATGCAACTTGATAGCATCTTTCATTAGACCCTCCCTGCCTCATAAACACCTACATCTTTCAAATTGCACACCTCCAGTTTGTAACACCCGCTTCTCTCAAGCTGAAACCTTTTTTTTTTTTAAAGAAGATCCCCAGAAGATGTTCTACAACTGAGTAGTTGTAGTAGTACTCCTCATGACAAGTGAACTAAACTTTGGTGGAGTGCACTTGTTATTTATCAGGCCAAAATGTCAAATTTTTGCTGTTTCCAGCTTCTCACATATGAACTTGCTAGTTTTCCTCCTGTTTTATGCGATTGTAAATTTTATTATATTTGTGTCGGTCGGACAAAATAAGAAATCTGATGCATGACATTTTGGCCTCTGGGAAATAGTGATTGGCCTTTCTCATCGATATTTCATAGACTGAATGGATGACTTAATTAATCGTGAAAATAATTTACAGATAAGTCAATAATGAAAATAAGTGTGAGTGGGTGCGTGTCAGTATTTACGTGTCAACGTCGGACGCACTTCACAGTAAGTAATATGGCCGCTCAAATGGATCCTGGCGCAGTTAACTTGTAGACTTTAAAAATCTCATGCATCATTCATGGAAACATACTGTAGCTGTTTGCACACTGTCCATTAGTAATTTGTTCAGAAAGCCGAATGGACTTTGACAGAGAGGTCAAGGTTTACTGCTGCTGCTGCAGCTGTATGAATGATTGAAACCTTGCACGTTATAAATCAGCTCTGTGCCAGCGTCGTTCAACAACCACACACGTTTAGCTCTTTTAGATGGATTTGAACAGCCACTGCAGAGCCTTATCGGCTCAGGGAGTAACCAAGACTTGTCCAGATTAATGTTTCCAGAAAAATGTTCTGTGCGTGTAGCCGCTGCGGGGAACCAAACCCCCAAACCACTTGCAGCGCTAGTGTCTGGCTTTGCCTGCCGGGCTCTAGAAGACCACATTTATACGTTAAATTATGTAATGAGAGTCCCTGATGTGGCCGCTGCATTGTGCTTTAAACACAGGAGAGACAGCCTTGCATTTGTAGTCACAGTTCACGGATCAAAAGCAAACAGGGAGCCAACCAGCGTTCTATCATAACAAAGCCAAACATACAAAAAAGCCCTGAGCGTTTCAGCGCTATTAAGACACCCACTCCCTCTCCAGCCTCCATCTCTGGCTCTTATGCTCCCTCCCTCTCTCCATCCAGCTCCCCTTTCCCTCAGTGCAACTCCCTCATCACCCAACCTCTCTTGTTACTGCTCCCCCAGATGCTTTTCCTCCATTTCACTCTCTTGCTTTTACTTCCTCCACCCAGCTCTCTCTTTCTGTCGTCCTGTCTTCTCTCCATGTAGTCTTGCTCTCACGCTGTCCCTCCTACTCCTACACGAACACTTACCCCCCCACCACCACCACACACACACACATACAGTGTTCCTTTACTGTTTTTTTAACCAACCTCTTACTCATGTGTGTCTACATCCCTCCCTCCTACTCTTTTAACTCTGTCTCTCTCTCAGTTCTCTCAGAGGGTCTGAGCTGGAAGCGATTGCCACCCACACGTTCCCTCTTCAGCTTTCAGCTTGACATCAGATTTACATTCACAATGAGCAAGCGCAGCATTTCACATGTTGCCCAGCACATGGCTGCACATACATGCAAACCGCTTGTTTGCACATGTGAACACAGGCGCCTTGTGCTGAATGTGAGATTGTATGGTTGTGTTCTGCTGGTATAATTAGCCAGTAAACCGAGTAGTCGATCGACAGAAAAGCAATTGTGACAATCAGTTGATAATTTATCAAGCAAAATTAAAAACGAGCGCTTCTTCCGGATTCTCACTTGTGAGGATTTTCTGCTTTTCTCTGTTTTATGTGATTGTAAATGTAATATATTTTGGTTTTGGACCGATAAAAGCAATTCCTTCAATGAATCTGATCATTTATTACTATTTTCTATTTTATGAACATAGCTAATTATTCTGAGCTTAATGAATAATGAAAATACATTATTCTTCAACACTCATCCCGTGTGTATTTCTGATTTGACTTTCAGACCCCATTTATGCCTGGTATTGAAGTACGAGTTTGCTTTATTGCTGAGAGTTAGATGCAGCACATCTAACGTAACAACTATGCAGCTGGAGCAGGGAGGGCATTAGCTTAGCTTAGCATGAAGACACGGAGGAAACTGGCTCTGTCCAAAGTTCAAAAATACACCTGTCAGCACGTTTAAATCTCACTAACTAACACATGTATATTGTTTTTTTACACAAACTCAACGTGGCTATTTGTGGTTTTACAGTGATTTACGTGCTGTAACTATTTCTTGATAAACAACAGTTTATCCATCCACCCAGCGCTTCTGTGCAAGAAATAGTTCCGGCAAGAAAACAACATTTCTGTTTGTACAGATTAAAGAAACGAGTTATACTGTGTTAATTAGTGAGCTTTACTGGTGTGTGGTAGGCATATTTTTGAACTTTGGACATAGCCAGGTTAGCTGTTTCCCCCTGCTACCAGTCTTTATGCTAAGCTAAACTAATTGCCTCCTGGCTCCAGCCTCATATTTAGCACACAGACATGGAGGTATGGATATTTTTATCAAACTCTTGTCAATAAAGCAAATCAGTGTCTTTCCTTGAACATGTGATCCGTGTCTGCATCTCAACCAACCAAAGACCACACTTCTTACCTTTAGTGCACCTTTAACCACGCCCTGCAAGGTTAGAAGTTAGACCTCCTGTCAGCACAAACAAGATTTTCAGGGTGTGTTGAGTTACTCTTTAACAAAAGATCTCCTAACTGTGCGTCTTCCTGACCTGGGGCACAGTACACCGTGTTTGTTGACCAGTCCGCCAAATGTCAAGAATCAAGATGACAAGGACCACCTGTAAAGGCAAAGGTGATCAGATAAGACCTGGCTGTGACCGAAATCACTCCCTCGTCCACTTGTTCCCTTCTCCCTATATAAACAGACAATATTTTATTCTGTAGTGAGCAGTAAATAAAAATGTCAAACACTTATACTCAACATCTTTTTGCATCATCACTGAAAAGCTGGAGTGTTGTAGCCCTGCATCGATAAAATGGGACGCATTGCATTGTGGGATTGTTGTCAGAAAAAGGTCTGCATGGACGCTGCTTTTTATGTTGCACGTTGGGAATTTATTAGGGCGCTACAGTAGTGGATATATTTCACACCCAGAACTTGAACACTCAAATTAAATGTCAGACAATAAATATAACAGACTATAAAGTAAATAAGGAGTTATTTCAGACACATCACATCTTATTAATACCTATAAAATTAGGTGGAAACGGAGTCTCTCTTGATGACAGAGATCTGACCGCTGTGGTTTATTCCACAAGATTCGGCGAGACACTTTCCCTTTTCATCATGGATCAAATTCTTAATCGGCACGCACCTGGCCATCTTTCCAAAAGCCAGAGTAACGTTTCAACACAGTGATGATTAAGAACGAGCAACTTGAACGACGTTATTTCAGCACGTGGATGATTTATTGAGCTGCTAAATGAAGAAGACAAGCATGTCTACCTGCCACACGACCCCAGCCAGACTGAATCGCAACCTCCCGTGACACGGTGACGCCTCGCCGTGCAGGCTGCCTTCCTTCACGTCTGCTTCTCAAGCCTTTACATCATCTCTAAACTATAGTTACATAATTGCATTTGAAAATAGGTGCAACAAGCGAATCAAAACAGATGTATTCGCACATCAGCAGCGAGACTAATGAAGACTAATGCAGCTTTGTAATGATTTGCCTGATGTATCAAGTTATGATCATGTGGCTGCTAAACATTGGGTGTGTGTGGGTGTGTGTGTGGATGTGTGGCTATAGCATGTACAATATGCTGCAATATATATATATATATATATATATATATATATATATATATATATATATATATA
>JAVQJL010075069.1:0-21987 GCA_036024295.1 Nannoperca obscura | reverse complement strand
TTTATCCTCTCAGAACCCAAAGGAGGTGGAGGTGGTGGAGGAGGAGGAGGAGGAGGGGGCGGTGGGGGAGGAGGAGGAGGAGGAGGAGGAGGTGGTGGTGGTGGAGGTGGCGGGGCTCCTTCTGGTTTAGGAGGCTTGTTTGCAGGAGGGATGCCAAAGCTGAGGTCTGCAACAAACAGAGAGTCCAACGGTAAAAATAAATAAAAACTAAATGGGTGTGTATGTGAGTTGTTTGTCTCTGTGTGTCAGCCCTGTGGTTGACTGTCAAGGGTCTCGTCTCGACCAGTGTCAGCTGGGATCGTCTCCTGCCCGGCTGCCACTGGATGGATGGATAATGATGGTGAACACTGCATCTGGCAATACCTCCTAATTATTTTACTATTGTCTTTTCTGTCCTCCAGACTCAGGACCCAGCCGAGGTCCCGTGCTCCCCCCAGGAGGCCGCTCTTGTGGGCCGAGCCCCTTCGGTGGCGGCGGAGGCCCGCCTAAACTCCCAGGAGCCCCCGCTGGCATCCGTAACAACGCCCCTGATCTCCCCAAGGGCCGGCCAAATTTCTCATCCAGACAGGACACTCCAGGAGGGCCCCCTCCTCCGGTACCCAACACACCTCGACCAAACCAGGGCTTCCAGTCTCGTGGCGGCCCACATCCGCCCTCACTCCCCGGAGGACCCAGGCCCAGCGCGGCTTCCGGACCTCCACCTCCTAGTGTTCCTCCAGGGAGGCATGGACCTCTCCCTCCCCCACCAGGAGGCTCCTCACCTGGGCCAAGACCAGCATTCTCTGGACCTCCTCCTCCTCCACCCTCCAACAGCAGTCGGTCTTCCTTTCCGCCCCCTCCTGGAGGGAGGCCTCCACTTCCTGACGACAGACCCCCACCACCACCAGCTCCTATGGGAGGTCATCGGCCATCTATGCCCCGCGATGTGCCCCCTCCTCCTCCTTCTGTCAACTCCAAACCTTCTCCCTCTGTCTCTTCCTCCTCTCGTTCCTCAGTCGGTGGGGGTGCGCCCCCTCTCCCACCGGGACGCCCGGGCCCTCCTCCTCTGCCACCCAGCCCGGCTGGAGGGGACGAGCACAGCAACCCTCGCCTGCCCCAAAGGAACACCTCACTCAGCAGGTACTGGTTGTATCTGCCATTAATCCATATTTAAGTGTCAGTGGATGAACAACAGCATTTCCTGTCAGGCATCAGACGCGGAGGGAATGTACTCGACAGCTGAATCTCCTTTGATCGGTCAAAGTTTGCATAGATTCAAATCTAATAGCTGTTCTGTGACACTGCAGATCACACATGCAAACTTCTTCACGTTGCTTCCCTCCATTTTTAAAAACGTATTGTTTGGACATTAAATTAAACGAGCCTATGGTCATATTAGTCATCTCCTGGCATTTAAAGTAACAATTTAAATTGGATGATAAAGGCTTTTCAATGTCTGTTTCTCCTTGCCAGCCATGCTCCAGCTCCGCCACATGGTCGGACAGGACCTCTCCCTCCTCCACCCAACGAGAGACCACCATCTCTTGGGAGGAGCCAGTCCTCATCACGCACAGGTGAACACCTTGATTGATTGAACAATGGATCACTGCAAAGGATGAGAGAGGTTTATGATACAGTGTGTGCCTCCTATGTGAACATATTGAAGCTACATTTAACTTGAATGATTTTCAGTGTGATTAAAAAACCACTTAATTTCTCTTCAGCTAACATGTCATATTTTTATTTTGACCTCCAAAGGGCCTCTTCCTCCCCCTCCTCCCTCAGGTCGTAGTGTGGGTGGGGGCAGTGTGAGATCATCGCCAGCTCCTTCTCCTATTGGTCGGCCGGGTCCAGAGCCACCTCGTGGTGGACCTGGCGGCAGACCTCCCCTCCCTCCGGACAGGCCGGGGACAGGAGGGCCCCCTCCTCCACCACCTATGGGCAACGGCTTCCAAAACTCTCACCACAACCAGATACAGGGTGAGTAAACCCCTGATGGGCTAGTTTGGCTTAATGGAGTATTAATCAGACCACTGGTGGGGAAAAAGCAGAGCAGAACACAAACACAAAAAAACAAAATACTGTATTTCACCAGTAGAGAGAAAGGAAAGCTGACGAGGAGGAGAATACAGTCATGCAGGAGAATAAACCCCTAACATTTAGCTAAACAGGGTCTAATAAAGCTCTGCGTGCCAGTGGTAACTTTGCAGGCAGATTATAGAAAATCTATGACTTGTAGGGGGTTAAGTGTCTTTTTCACTGACTGCACTCTCCTAGTCTCTACGAGAGAAATCCTTTGCCGTCAGTGTTGTTTTTACCACATTAGAAACCCACTGACCTCCCGTTTGTGTTGTCTTTGTGTCGTGGAACTGATGGAGTAAGTTTGGTTTGGAAGGCAGTGACGAGGGGTCCAAACTTATGGCTTGATAAATTATTAGACATTACTTTTTTTTAAATCTTGAAATTACATGAAGGTTTATAGTTTATTATGCAGCACATTTTTATATTCACAGATACATTGGAATGTTAGTGAATGAGAAAACGCTTCTCATTTAGATGCATTTCATACTGATTCAATTACAGTTATCAGAAAAACGGTAGCTTCCCAACTGAATTGCCTTTCTTGTACTGATTTTCTTCAAGTTCCTCTGCAGCAGGTGACTGATGTGTTGTGTCAAATCAGAAGAAGAAAAAGTTGATGTGCCACTGACTGACCTCCGTTTCTCACTGTTAACAGATGAGTGGGAGTATCGATTCACTTTCCATCCAGTTTCGGACTTTCCTCCTCCTGAGCCCTACGTGCCCTTCCAGAAGACCTACCCCAGCAAGATTGGCAAGACAGATGGCAGAGGTCAGCCTGACATGCACACCGTCCAAAAGTACTCTGCAAGAAAATTGATTTAATAGATCTAGAGGGTACTCACTAGAGCAAACACTAACTCCTATGTTTTATTTTCACCAAATCTCTTTTTGGTGAAAAGAGAACAACCTTTTTACAAATATTCCGTAGTTTCTGAGATGTATTGTCAGACATACAGACACACAAATGGAACAGGTGAATACAGTCAGACTGTGACACAGCGCTATCTGGTGGAAGGACATGAAATCTAAGGAAGATACTAACTCCTCTGTGGTTTGTTTCTTTCTAGGTTCTGGTAAAAAGGAGAGAGGAGCTCCTCCTCTTCCTCCTATACCCAGGTGAAGAAGAGGTGGCAACAAACACAACCGCCTGGAACTACTTTCTACATTTCCCAACCTCTCTCTCTGTCTCTCTCTCTTTCTCTGTCATCCATATATATATTGTGCTTTTACCTGTGGCACGTGGTTCATGTGGACTGCGACATATTAAATGGACCCGAAGTAAAAGGACAGCCTCACAATGTGGATTTACATCATGTGCCTCTGTAGCAGCAGAATGGATTTAGCACTCAAAGACCAAAGCCTGTTTATACTCCGGTACACTGTGTTCAGATAAAAAAGAAAAAGAAAAGACTTGCACCTCCTTTTAAGCACTAGAGAAAAAAAGTGCTCTTTTCAGGTTTACAACCATGCTGTGGCTGGGTGGGCTTGTTTGCTGGGAGACAGAGATCAACAGTATTTTCATGAACCTTGATCCACATTGACTTCATCCATTAACTAACTTTATCTCCCTTTGCTTACAGTGGTTCATAGATTCCATAAACTGCTTGCTAGTTAATACTTTTTACCAACAAGCTATACTTTTGGAACTGAATACAAACTCTTACTTGACATTTAAACCAGCATTTAGCATGTAGCACATGTGACTTTCCCAGCCTGTTTACACGGCATTAGTTAAAGCTAAATCATTGTCTTATGGCAATGTTATTGTCAACAGGGTTACAGTGCAGGACTTATAATGCAACCATCCTGCTTCCTCAAGTGTGCTGACAAGCTCTTCCTCCAGTGTTTCCCTTTGTGCCTTTTTTCTATTCAGGATTGTAATTTCAGGCTGCTTAAAAGAGTTAAGGGAATTAGCCATTTGTGCCTTAAATTATGTATGTATGTTTGTTCAGCTGGGTTGGATAAAGTCTGCTGATGTAAATGTAAAAACCAGAGGCAATACAGATTGCAGCAACATCTGCAATACTTAGGATAGCAAAGTGTCTTAATTACAACATCGATACGTAGACAGACATGGAACTAAACTGAAAATGGTGTAGTGTTTAATTTGCCTAAGCAACATGTGCCTTCACAGTTTGTTTACACATGCGTGTTTCTGTTGGAGCCACTGAACGGTACACTTCATTTGATTGTTAAATGTGACGTGAGCATGCCTTTAATGTTTGATTGAAATGTTTTAAAGGACACTGTTTGGTGTTATAGCTGCATCAGTTTACAGAAGAACTGATTCTGATTTTGCCTGTTTGTTAAAAGTGGCCTCGACTTACTATGAAGGACCTGTGTATGCATCTGTGTGATTTAATTAAGTGCTATTGAAGGAGTTTATTATTTTAAGTTATGTTTCAGAACTGCAGTATTATGTGTTTATGCTTCACCCACCACTGCTTTCAATGGTCTTTTGTATACGTGATATATTATTATCATGTGTTGGTCAAAGAAACGTTTTCTTCAAGACAATCATATGGAAGTAAATATATTTACGTAAATAAATAAAATGCTTTAAGATGCTTTATGTGCTCCACCTGGAGTGAAACGTGCTTTTATTGGACTTTTTAAGTAATTTGACATTCCTACACAAAGGATGATCCAATCACAGACAAGGAGGGTGGGTTGTAATGTCAGCATCCAGATGAAGTGACTTATTATGTATTATCAGATCAACAATATGCACCATTTACATGTTTGTGTAATAATACTGGACAATGCATTGATTCAGTGGGACATGATAAATTCATACATTGGGATTTTGGCCATTATGTCATGAATTTCTCTTGGAGATTAATAAAGTATCTATCTAATATGATATAGTTTAACCCTTGTGCTACCTTGCCGGGTCATATTGACCCAGTGGCCCATTGTCTTGACCCAGTGTCTTCTCCACAAGGGTTAAATAGTGTCATTTACAAAAGTTGCACTAGTTAGGGCATTTAGTAATTGATTGGAGGCTCCTGCTCAGGTTATAAAGGACTTCACAGCCTCTTGACAGGCCACCGGGTCTTTTGTAGCCCTTAATACAGCTGCACTTAACTAGACGTTACAATAATAATTCACCATTGTTTCATCTGTTATTTTTCTCTGCTGGCATACAAAAGTAAATTTATTTCTTTTGCAAACATGCAGTGGTTGTTGGCTAACTGCCTGACATTGTTCTGTTCTCCCATACTTTAAGTGCCTCACGCCTGAGGGTTTGGTGCAGTGGAGTTGACAGAGAGACACCCTTTAACAACTACTGCAGGTGTTCAGGAGAGTGCACTGACATTATTAACCTAAAAACTAAACAAAATCCAAAAATGTGTGTTCTTCTCAGAGACTCTAATGCATTAGTGTTTCCCTGTGGACCCACTTAATTAGATACATTTTGTTTTTATTAGTCTATCATTTCATTAAATTAAAGTACACTGGTGGAAACAATCTATGGCATACAGGGATGCTTTTGGTGTCAGTAGTCTCATGTTTATGAGTAAAATCTCAGACCTTTAAAACGGTAAAATGTTGCAGCCACTGGTTGCATCTATTTCGGTCGATCATTGAATATAGGGAGGAGTACTCGGATATATGCCGTGATGGCCGAGTGGTTAAGGCGTTGGACTCGAAATCCAATGGGGTTTCCCCGCGCAGGTTCAAATCCCGCTCACAGCGTCAATTTCCTCACCTTTGCTTAATGAGATAAGATAAAAGTGCTCCTTCAGAAGCTCCATCTCCCTGAGAGTCTAAAGAGAAACCACATACGATGAATGTCATAATCCCCAAGAGCTGTTTTACCTTTCAAATCTTTGGTGTCCACACTGTAGATGTTACACTCCTATAAAACAATGAGGTGTGGAGTCTAAAGATTTTATCATTCCCTTCATCAATGCAGCTTTACGTCTCACGCTTTTATCCAATCACAGTCGGAGTTTAAAGCGTATCTCGGCGGTGATTGGCTGAATCGTTTGTCAGCCATTTTTTTAGGGCGTTGCCACTCTCGACAGCTGTCAGATTCAGAAGCAGCGCTTCTCACAGCAACGGCAGAACCCAAACACGGGTTTATTCAAGCAGCAAGACAGGTGAGCCTCGTACATTGTTTTGGAGCAGATGTGGTCTTCTAAGTAACAGAGGTAAGCACAGCACGTTCAAAACAAGTCACTTCAAATAATATATCAGTGCCAGATGTTAAAGGTGTCCTCCGGTTTAACTAACTGTAGGTGATAACGGAATTCCCTGATGTTTTTAGCATTCACCTAGCTAGCGCTAACGGTCAGTGGGCAGCCAGTGACAATGGCGCTGTCATGGAAAACAGTTAGCTTGTTAGGCTGCTCAGCGTAGCATAATATTCGTTTTAGTGTGCTTCGGTGTCCGGTAGATTGTAGAAATCTCCTGTCATTGACTTGAACATGCTAACGTAGCTAACGGTAGGTTCATGCACAGAACAGAGGCGTAAATGGGGATTCTTGGCACCCCGACCAACAGCTCCTCCTTCACTTCGTATATTAAAACAATAAGTCTTGGTTTCTCTTGACCCCCCCCCCCCCCCCAGCGGGAAGACATTACGTTTGGAGCTCTCCTCTCCTCTCTCCTCCTCTGCTCTGTATCATTAGATTGTATATTCCTGTCTTTGCTCCTGTATGTTTTCCATTCTCCTCCATAGTGCTGATATCCCCCAGCCATCCCCTGACCACTCTGACCCCATCCCATCATCACCATGGAGACCACCAACAACTACGTGCTGATCCACGGGAAGAACATATCCCACAACACCCTGGCGGGCTCTGCTGTGGTGCCCCACATGTCCATCGACAAGCTTTTCCCGGCTCTCCTTGAGTGCTTTGGCATCATACTGTGTGGCTACGTAGCTGGCAGGTAGGGTTGTGCAAGAACAGTTCCACACACTGGTGAAGGATCCCTGCACCAAATCACAATTTGAATTGATGACCCCCCCCCAGAAAATCTTTACTGAGGTTTCTGTTGACTCCCTGAAACAGCATTGTTCCTAGGGCGGGAAATAAACAGCAGCCCCCAACCAAGTGTCAAACTTAAAGATAGATTTTTGTCTACTTCAGTTTTACGTGAACTTTAGAGATACACAATAAAAATGTGAAAGTGACAAGTGAACAACCACAGTGGTTTTTATGGCTCTGTCTTCCGTTCCTACCTATAGAGCAGATATCATCACAGAGAGCCAGGCGAAGGGTTTGGGGAACTTTGTGTCTAAGTTTGCTCTTCCAGCTCTGCTCTTTAAAAACATGGTGCTGTTGGACTTTGGAGACGTCATCTGGGCGTTTCTCTGGAGCGTCCTGATCGCTAAGGTTGGTGTGTGTGTGTGTACTTTCTATTTTATATATTGGTGGTTTGAGAGGACAAGGCAACCTGATGCTCCCGTCCTGTGCAGGTGACAGTGTTCGTGCTGGTGTGTGTTCTGACTCTGATGGTGGCCAGTCCAGACAACAGATACAGCAAGGCTGGCCTGTACGCCATCTTCGCTACACAGAGTAATGACTTCGCTTTAGGATACCCCATAGGTGAGGCAGACACAAATCACTGGCGCTGATGTATACTCCTCATACAAACTGTCAGTGAAGAAAAGTTCTGTATTTAATGTATTTAAGACTATAAGAATTAGCATCTCTCTCTCTGTCTGTGTCTGTAGTTGATGCCTTGTATCGGAGCACATATCCAGAGTACCTCCAGTACATCTATCTAGTCGCCCCGGTCTCCCTCATGCTCCTCAACCCCATCGGCTTCGCTCTTTGTGAGGTGCAGAAGTGGAGGCAGGCCAGCCATTCACACCACAGCACTCTTGCCATTGTGGGAGTTGTAGGCCTACAGGTATTGTGTGTATACACAGGTGTTTTTAAGGTGCATAACAAATGGTATCAAGTGTAATACACCCTTACACCCTCGGAGGTTGCAATCATTTTTCTCTGTTAACTTGAAGGTCTTACTCACTGTGTTTTTACAGTGATTGTATCTACCCCTCTGTCTGTCACCTCTCCAGGTGTTGAAGAACCCAGTAGTATTCATGGTGATAGTAGGGATCATTGCCCACTCTGCGCTGGGCCAGCGGATCCCCGCGGTGCTGTCCGAGTTCATAGATGGGCTGGCTAACTCTTTTGGCGGGGCGGCCTTGTTTTACCTCGGCCTCACTATGGTGAGTTTGGTTTTGTTCAGTCTTGATTTTGCTAAACCTTACTGTACATTCAGCTTAATTGTATTTAGTTTTAACTGACTGCTGAAATTCAGTTTTCTTATTTTTTATTTCGACTTCATTTCAACAGAATGTTACCATCGGTAAAGTAATCTCTCTGTTTCTGTGGCAGGTCGGCCAGCTTCGAAAACTAACCAGAGACACTGGAGTCGCCTTGATTCTCCTCATCACAGCCAAACTGTAAGCAGAGCTGGGGTGGGGCTGGAAGGCAGATTATTACAAATTCCTCTGTGACACATAAAGGACGTTTTTATCGCAGGGCAGTATTGGATTGTGTTAAATTGTACAGGTATCCTAAACACCTGGTCATTAATGACGTTTCATGGATTTCTTTTTCTGCCTCCTCTCACACCAGCCTGGTGATGCCGCTGGTCTGTAAAGACATGGTGGATATTCTGGATGTAGGCGTGAACAGCACGAGTGCTAACCACACTAGTTTGTCTAACTTTGCTTTCCTGTATGGAGTCTTCCCAACTGCACCTAGTGTGGCCATCTATGCTGGACACTACAACATGGAGCTAGAGGTGGTAAGTACTGTTGATGTAGTAATCCTACTTCATACTGCAGAGAAATGCACAAGTCAGGACTGAAGTAAGAACACCCCCCACTTTAAGAAAGAATTAAGAATTACTAAAACATTCTTTTGAAGATTTTAATCTTAAAAAGCAAGACGTCATTATGCTAGGTCAGAATTACAAGGTAAATCCCCTGGTCGGGTCACATGACAAGAGTAAGCAATAAAACGATCACACACACACACACACACACACAGGAGCCATGGAAATTCAAATGTCATGCTGGAAGTTTGCCATTTAGTGTTTCAACTGTATCTACAATACTCCGCATTCATCCCCGACCCCATGACACCACCCAGTTACATTCTTCTACTCCAGTTACATGTAGTAGTACATGGTTGAGATGTTATGTCATTTTGCCAACAAGGATAAGAAGCACCATCTACATGGACACCAGAACCCTCTTGTTTTTTGTGTTTGGTGTGTTGGAGTGAGCTGAGGACAGATTTGTCAGATCCAAGTTATGTTATGAATATTAATAAAACATAAATGCCCCAAAGATACGTTTGGCTTGTATCCAGATGACATGCTTCCACTGTGAGTTAGTGATGTGCCTTGTGTTTTTTAAAGTTCCTTCTCTCTGTTCTTTAGGTAACATCAGGGATGGTAATCAGTACGTTTCTGTCTGCACCGATCATGTATGTGTCGGCCTGGTTATTAACAATCCCTCTAATGGACCCGACCCCCCTGGTGACAGAACTAGAAAACGTTAGCTTCAACATCAGCATTGTCAGCCTTGTAGCACTGGTAAGTATGTAATATAACTTGGATTAAGACCAATGTCTTTAATGTCCACCAGTGGTGCATTCAGTCAACAGGAAGGAGTACTGACATGCTGATCACAAAAATAAGCATTCAGACGTGAACACGAGGGTATGATTAAGAATAAAAGCTGCAAGAACACATTTTCTGACTTCATCAGGTTAAGTTTCATGTAGAGCTTAAAGACAGAAAGTTGGTACTGACGTAATAAATAATTCAAGACATTTCCCAAATGCAGTAGTTGTGAAGGAATCTTCCGTCTATGTAAAAAGTAATAGGACACACCTGGGTCATTTGTAAACCTAAAAGTGTTAGGTCATACACTAAACAGCTCTCTGTCTCTGAGGAGCTTCAATAAGTGTGTGCCTAAGACACACAGGTCTCCTGGAAGTCTTCACTCACCACTCAACCAGCTTCTTGATTTCCATCCCATATTAAACGTGTGATCATGTGCCTGTTTCTTCTCTCAGGTGTGGACCATAGTGGTGATGTTGCTAAGCAGGAAATTTAACAGACTTCCTCACCTCTTTGCCTTAAATCTTTTCCTGGCTCAGGTCAGTCTCCAGTCACAGTGATTCCAACTGCTTAGTGTGTTGAGTGTTTTGTTATTGTGATAGTTTGTATATTGTATATATTTGTTTCTGTCTCTGTTCAGTCATCCAGGAAGTGTTAGCTGAGCACATTGGCTCCTCTCATTCGTTGTCTGTTCTGCCTTAACCTCCTGTGCTGTGCTGTGCTGTGCTCTAGTTTTTGGTGTGTGTCAGTATGATCCTGTGGAACTTCCTGGGGAAACAAGACGATAATCTGATCGGCAAAATCCTCACCTTCACTCTGCTCTATGGGTCTCTGTACAGCACCTATATTTGGACAGGCAAGTGTTATGTGTGTGTATATTTGTGAGTGGTTATTAACACTGCAGATTCCAGTGATTAGTCTACATTTGAATCAATACTAAAATGAATTATGTTCTGTTCTGTTATTTAGGATTAATTCCTCTCTGTCTGGCTCTGACTAACAAAAATGATCTGCTGAGACTCCGACCAGGAGTATTCATGATTCTGGGTTGGGGGTAGGTCAGCACACAACAATCTGTTTCAAACAATATGTACTTCCCCACAGTTAAATTACTAGACTTAACAAACACGTAAAAACAGTCTGACCAACACTGTGTGTGTGTGTGTGTGTGTGTGTGTGTGTGTGTGTGTGTGTGTGTGCAGGGTTCCCTTCCTGATGGTCGGAGGACTTCTGATATCAGGAGAGAGGACTGATACCATAGACTCTGCCTTCTTCTATGGCAGAGCTCAGGTGCGTTCTGTCTTTTGCTGTGTGCTGTTCATTAGTATTATTTCCTGTCTTCTCTCTTTGGTATTTAAATCTGTCAAGGAGCTCTCTACTGTCACTTTTATAATTAGGAATTGTCTATAAATGTCAGTAGTCCAGGATGTTTTATTCACATTCTGTTCTGACTCGCAGATAATCAGCACTGCAGTGGTGCTTGCAGTCAGCCTTGTGCTCGGTGCGATATCTCTGATGGGTCTCAGCCCGGGGAACAGGGAGCAGAGAGGCTACCAGGCCCTGAACAGAGCTGCTGTAACTAACATCAATGATGAAATGAGGACCCCTGGTGGCCTCGAGGATCCACAGCAACAACAACAGCAGCAGCCACAGATGGCAAATTCACCTGCCTGCAGCATCAACTCAGGTAGCTCTGTGCAAATACCTTTGTTTATTCTGAGTTCGACTGAAAGCAGCACTCTGTCTGTTGGTACATTAAGGTTTCTGAAACACTTTTGCCTAAATAAAACAAACAAATGGACATAATCTGTTAAAATGGTGACAAGACAGGAAAAAACATAAGCACCAATCAATACTCTCCAGATAATGTACAGTAAATCTTTGTGCTGTTTCAGACGCACACAGTTTCTCTCCTCTTCAGACCTTACCTGACATGATAGCCAGCACGCAGAGGGAGCACACAAGCAGCACAGGTAATATATTCTATTTGATAATTTACTTTTCCATCTATTGGATGTAAATTGTGACTTTATTTGCATGACCCGTCAGTAAAGATATTTCATCCAGAAAGAGGATTGAAAAGACTACTTTTCAGTTTTATATTAATGCTCACATTTAGGAAATGAAACAGAACGGCATTAATGTGTTTTCTGCTACATGAAAATGGCATTTTGTGCAGTTGAATTAGGACCTGCCATCTGTCTTGCCATCTTAATCAAGCCAAACCAACACAGGAACCCAAATAAGTCACAGACAATACTTGTATTAAACAAAAATCCCAATATCAAATGTTTCAACGTGTGATCAAAGCTTTGCAGTAACGTAAAACAGCATGAAAATATCAGGACGTGAGGGATTTCTCCAGTCACTGTGTTTTCTCCTCTCCAGGCCACAGTGGGGCGCTGTGTGATGGGCAGCAGCAGGATCCTTCCTCCTCTGAACAGCCGCTGAACCTGCCGCCACCCGGGCTCCAGAGCACCGACGATAAACAAACCGTCCGGCACGTTCTGCTCTGTCTGCTGCTCTTCGTCAGCCTGCTAGCGGTGGGGCTACTTAATAGGCGTGTGTGTGTGTGTGTGTGTGTGTGTGTGTGTGTGTGTGTGTCTGTAATTAGCTAATTAGCAGGAAGAAAAAGGTCGGGCCAAATCACACAGATGCAGACCAGATATGAGATGCTTGTTAAAGCTGAGGAGATGGAGGGTTATTACGCCCAATATTTGTCTTTATCTGGACATTATATATGTAAACATATCTATAATAATACATAAACAACAGTGCCACATGCTCCTGCTTTGAGAAAACGTCACACCAGTTTTGATCCCCAAAAAATGTTTGTCACAATCTCAGTCTTCTGTGTGAACTGCATGAGCCTGATGTAAATGTATTTGTGTAGTGGTATTGTCAGACAGACAGGTGACCAAAACACTTTGTTCAGTGTGTAGAGACGTCTGCAACCAGCTAATGTGCTGTTTATGAAGTTTCACCACACTCCACCAGACAGACTGATATAGGTGGGGAATGGACATCACTTCAACAGAAACAGTTTTACAGATTGGCCTCACATGGGAACAGGAGGAGCCTGGGATTGATGGACGACCCGCTCTGCCTCCGAGACACGTTTTTATTATTGGCTAACTAGTATAATGTTATTATGAGAAGCTGAAGTGTAGACTGTAAAGAGAAATGTCCTGATGTCTGTCTCTGTCTGTAGAACCTGTCCAGCTGTCTGTGGTGGTTGTTCAACAAAGATCCAGGACGACTTTACCTTGAACTACAGTTCTTCTGTGCCGTGGCGAACTATGGACAGGTACCACTGTGTGTGTGTGTGTGTGTGGCGAGTACAAAAGTAATGCATTCAGCTGTAACTACAACTATAAATACACAACCCTCTTCGTCTCAGGGTTTCCTGTCCTTTGGGATCTTTGGTCTGGACAGACACCTCATTATCCTGCCTTTTAAAAAGAGGTGAGCTGAGACGTGTAGATGTTCGGCAGGTTGTCTTGTCGTGGTTTCTAGATTCTTTTGAGATCAAATAATCAAATGAGACCAGAATAATGCTTGTGTCCGTCAGGTTGCTCGGGCTGTGGCATGGCAGGGACAGCGAGGATGCGAGTCCCTCAGGTGTGCCAGAGGAGGTCCGGCTCACCTGTACCCAGTTTGTCCGCTACCACAAAGACCAGTGTGTACAAGACATAGTGCACACACGCAGGTACGAGTGCCAGTTGGTCTGCGTTTGCATGTGATAAACTGTACGTTTTCTTCTCTTTGAAGAGAATCAAATGTTTTCAAACCCCCTCCATCTCTTCTTGTATTAATGAATGAATGTGGTTCTGGATCTGCTCAGCTGTGTTCATTCTGACGCTGTTTATTGCTGCATTTTTGTTATTATTTTGTATCCCTGTGATTTTTCCCTGATTGTTCTCTGCATCCTCTTTGCATGTTGTCTATCTGTTGATCTGTTTTGCTGCAGGTGCTGAAGATCTTTGTCCACCAAGGAGTTACTTTTCTTAAAACAAACTCAAGTGGAGCCACTAGATATTTAAGCAACATGAAATGTAGCCACCACTTACTAAAACACTGTTTCTGGATGTTTGAATCTTGGGAGCTTTTCTTTGCTTTTAACACAAACACTTCTTTCTACTATTCCATTCCCCTTTTTCCTCTTTATTAATGCTTATCATTTTCTTTTTTCGACCTTATATTTCCTTTATTCATCCCTGCTTCCCTTTGCCTGCCCTTTCCCCCCTTTCTTCTTCTTCTTCATCCACCCCCAGTGGCTCAGGGGAGAGTGTGAGCGCTTCGACAGGTGAATCCTTCCTCTGATAATGACAGGTTTGGAGGAGGAGAAGGAGGATTAGAGGAGGCTTTGAGACATTCCCCCTCCCATCAGCCTCAGTGCCCGCACCTTCATCAGGATCCTCTGGAGCAGCTAAACCACAAGCCGGAGGATCTGCACCGGATTCCCCAAACTCACGACCCAGCTAAATCCTGTTGTTTGCTTCCGTCCCGCCCCCAGCTCGAGCCTGACGGTGAACACCTAGCACATATTTCCAACTCTGGTATCCCAGAGGAGCAGGTTTCCCAGCTCCAGTCGAACCGAGCTGATCCTCACCACCTACACCAGCATGAACTTGCTTTGAGTCTGCCCCATCGACATCCCCAGTCCCACTTCGAAAGTGTGTTTCGTGGCAGTGACTTGGTGCACTGGCTGGTTGAGCGGGGCCTGTGCGCCGGGCGAGCCGAGGCCCACCTGTACGGCGTCCGACTGCAGCAGGGAGGAGTGTTCGATCCCCTGACAGGCCAGCACAGCTTCAGGGATCAACCCACCCTGCTGTACCACTTCACACAGGGGAGAGGGAGGGAGGGAGGGGACGGATGTTCCCTGAACATGTGAGAGGAAAGGACCGAGAAAAGGAGGAGGTATCAAGCGGCAACCACCGTGGCCGAGTGCCAAAGCAGAAGCGTCTTATGGTGCAGCAACCACTAGATGCCAGCGCTGGAAGGGTTAACTGTGTTGAAGTCAATGAAACAGACCTGCAGCTTCTCTAAAGAAAGTCTCCTCCGTGCTAGTTTCAACTCTAGTGACGGGACATTTCGAAGATCATATACAATACAATTGGTATTTTTGAAGGTGAGGTTTGCTTTGATTGACAGGTGTGATTTTCACAGTAGTTGGCGCTTGCTTGTCCAAGGGGTTGTGGTTGCTGTTGTGTAGAAAGTAAATATAAAGAAAAAGAGGAGAACGAAACAAACGCTCCCTGCTGGTACTTCACCTCTCCCATCTTCCTCACTCCTTTTTAAAATGAAACAACTTTTTGTTAACTCTCCCCCCCGCTGCTCTGAACTGAGCTGTCTTTGACTACTTGACATGTGAAAAGTGAGTTTTCATCTGGATTCCTGTGAGCCAGTCCACTTCATAATCAACATTCACATTTCTGTATGTTGGCTCTCAGCCCGTGAGCTGCAGGGCGCTCTTGCCCGCTCGCTCTGTTTTCTGTCGTCATGTTTTCTTGAATCTGCCTGTTATTTCAGTATTTGATATTTTGCACGTTGTGTCTTTTGGCCACTGACTCATGCATGCCTCGGAGCAGTACTGACTTCTGCTCAGCACTGAACCTTTTGCACTGACTGAATAATAACATTCTTCACGTTTTGAAACTCACTGGATATCTCTCCTGTGACGACGCTGCGGAGGATGTTTATCTTTGCATTATGTAATCGTGTTGCTGCTGTCCATTTGGAAACACAGTAAATTGATTATTCCGTCAGGGTGGAAAGGGAGCACAGATGCTTTCCAGCCAAATCTTGGATTAAGAATTCAATCAGACCTGAACTCGATTTTATTTCTTTGTTATTGAGGTTTATGGGAGACTGATCCGACATTAACTCCTCAAATTACGTTTCTTAAAACCTCAAGAACGTAAAAGTGTTTATTTTGTCTTGTTACACTTTGAAAAGACTGATACAATCATGATTCCAGTCCTAAACTAGCTTATAAAGTACACTAAACTGACTACGGGCTGTAAATCAGGACCACTACTGACATCATTGTTTGCCTGTTGAAGTTGCTGATGAAGTTTACAGTGTGTTGGCAGGGATGCAGACGATGGATGGATGGTGATATATGCACATAGAAGCTGAGATGAGAACGCATGCTGTGATTTGGGCTTTTTGTCGCCTTTCACCTGAAGCATAATGTTCTTCCTGACAAACCTCCCACATCTCTGCATACACGTCTGTCTCTGGGTCTTCTGCCAGCTTGACACCACATTGAAGCATCTGTTCACATCAGGTCCTTGTGTTTACGGAGTCGTTCAAATGAGTTGAGGGCCTGTCTTTGCCAATGTGAAGGTGTGTATGTTTGTGTGCATTAACAACAATGTCTTTGGGTTTCTGTGTGTGTGTGTGTGTGTGTGTGTGTGTGTCGAGAGAGACTTTAATATGAGGTGTGCCTGTGTTGTTGATAGACGGCATCAGTGTACTTTTTGTTTCCAGCGTGTTGCTGTAAGTCAATCAGGGTCAATGACAGTGTGGCCATGAGAAAGTCACAAATAAACAGTTTGCATCCAAAAAACCCTGCGTGTTTCACTTTGTCTTATTTACACTACAGCATTGATTTAGACGGTAATTCAACACTAATAGACGCAACAGTAAATAGATTTTATTACGGTTTTACACAAACAAACGCTGCATTAAACAAAACATGTTGGATTAAAAAAGTTATTTTTAAGATCTTGTCTCCCCTGAGCAGATTGGAGTAGTTTTTTCTTTAACTTGTTTTGGTCAAAGAAGAGAACAAACATCTCTCATCCTGAGACCTACACAAAGCCCTTTAAAACTTAAAGCAACATTGTCAACAACAACAAAAAAAACATGTTTTTACTTGCCACTGTATTCATAAGACTGCTTCTGCATTGTGCTGACAAAAAGGAGGAGCCACCAAACTCACTGTTTGTGTCGAGAGATAAAAGACATAAAAATGTGACTCCGTTACTAAAAATCCTGAACTCTGCTACACTGTCGGGCTACAATATCAACTAGGTTAATCATGAACTACCTCTAAAATGATGGAGCCAGATCAGTGGCGAAGAAATGAACATTGTTATGAAGCCAGTTAACTGTCTGATCTGAGACTGTAAAATCATCCAAGAACAAAAGGGACAGAAAGTGTTGAAGGTGTGTGAGGAGGACATCCAGTGTGTTTCAGCTAGAGAAGGGTCAAGTGGGGCTTCCTGTGCAGCTCTACGCTACGTATTTATTACACTGAGTAAATTAGTTTTAAATCTCTGGTGATAACTTGGCACAAAGGCAACGCACTGGACACAAGGTCAGAATTCACAACTGCAGCCACCGTCTGTTTCACAGTGATCATGTCAGAGAGAGCGTTACATTTCCACAATATCTCAATGACGGACGGAAGCATCTATTTATTTATTCTTATTTATAACATTAGCATCTATGTAACGTTTTATATATTAGGCTGCTATTGCTGTCTATTTCTGGTTCTGCTTTTATTTATTTGTTTATTTGTTTCCATGCAAACCTTCATTGTACCTGAGTATAATGACATGTATTCATTCATTCATTCAAATGGACGATTTCAAAAAAGAATTAAATTGTCATGTTTTGGCATTCATTTGAAAGCTGCTGTATTAATATATCACCACTGTCTTTTCCCTAAGATGTGAACTACTGAGGACCTCAGCTTTTAAGACCTTATTTAATTGTAAATCCACAGGTTTTGAGGGCCCTTCTCAGAGGAGCTCCCTACAACCTCAGCTCTGTGCATTAGCACTGAGAGATCTCTGGGAAACTGCAGTCTGGTGTAACATGACCTGAAGACATTTCCAAACTTTCAGAGCAGATCATAGTATAAGTATGACGAGCCTCTGGTGTGACCTTACAGAAATCATGAGGCTGGAGCGGACAAAAGGTCACATGCCTACCAGTGGAGAGGTCTCCATCTCAATTCTTCTGACACGATGCTGTGTTTGGGACTCCCAAGCCCGGCGAGTCCTCTTCCATCCCAGAATCATCGTCTCTTCCGGTCCACCTTGATTTCAGCCTGGCTGGATCCATTACTGTCCATGCCATCCACCTTGAGGTGAGCTTTGCTGTACTGTTTGATCAGCGCTCCAGGGACGAGAGCCACGAGGGCGATGGACAGGAGCTGGGCCAGTGTCCCCCAGGAGAAGATGTCATCCAGGGAGGAGATCTCTGAGAGGATGGAGCCCGTGCGAACACAGATGAAGTTGTAGGGGATCAAACCTGTGGGAGGAAGCAGCAGCAGCTCAGTGTTTGTGGCTGTTTGTGTTGTGAGTGTGTGTGTGTGTGTGTGTGTGTGTGTGTGTGTGTAGTCTCACCTATGAGCACAGAGAAGAAGAAAATGGGCATAGGGATGTTGAGGACGGGACAGGTGATGTTAAGGAACCAGTTAGGAGTCATAGGGAAGAAACGAAGGAAAAGGAGGAAGAAGAACAAACTGCTACGATTCTCCTCCACCTGACAGAGGGAGGAGGAAGAGGAGGAAGAAAACGACAAAGACGGTGAGAGATAATGAGGAAGAAGGTAAGTGAAAGCAGTAACAGAGAGTCTCCAGCTTCCTTCTGTCTAAGTAAATATAGAGGTACTGACGAGACTGCATAAAAGTAAATTCTTCCTAAATTCCTTTTGTCCACCATCATACGTCAGTGCTGCAAAATGCACAACAAACTTGTACGAAACTGTTTGAGTTTGTACATTTGTAATATGTATTTTTCTTTGTGCTGGTTGTTTCCTGGTTGTTAGGAGGTGAGATGTTAAAAGTTTGCTGTTCAAATCAAATGAAAATGATTTACCTTCCATAATGTTAATAAAACACATTTTAGGTCCTTTAGCATGATTTATTGCTACAAATGTGTAGCCTATAGCAGTAATGTCTTCATACTGACCCAAAAAAATAAAAAGCTAATAAAAGATTAAAATCTTTAGCAACTATGCTAGCACCGTGGCTACTTATTTATTAAGCACACTTTAATTTATGACCAAATACCTACTAAACGTATCACATTATCACAGTGTTAAGTGCAAATTAGCAAATGTTAGCATAGTAAACATTTACTTCTAAGGTTTGTCATTGTCAGCATGTTAGCTTGCTTACATTAGCATCGTGGCTAAAGCACCAGTGTACCTAAGTACAGCCTCACAAAGCTGCTAGCATGGCTGCAGACTCTGAGGTTTTTTACCTTCCTCTGCAGCAGGGCCACCTTCTCAGGGAAGACCTGAACCACGTACTGCTTTCCAAATGCAGAGGAGAGCAGGAAGCAGAACGTGGAGCCCGAAGTGGTGAGCAGGCAGGCCAACACCAGACCCTCCCAGGGCCCGAATATCGCACCGGCTAACATGTTCTGATGGAGGGAGGGAGGGAGGGATGGATTCAAGTCATTTGTGTCAACCAAAAACTGTGCATCATTCCTCCATGTATTTCTCAAAATGTATCTGAGGACAGAATTTGGCTCAAATCAAGAAAATGGCACTTAATTCTAGAAATGTCTTGGAGTGACTGAAATCAGACGACAAAAACTTTTTGTGTTTTATAATACATGTTTTTTTATCAAACAAGAGATCAGAGGCTTCGAACTTCATCACACCAAACTGGCTGATGTTTTTAGACACTAAGCTTTTCGTCTCTTCAGGTTTTTCATTTCATGTGTGTAAGTATGTGTGTATGTGTGTATGTGTGTATGTGAGTATGTGAGTATGTGTGTATGTGAGTATGTGTGTATGTGAAAATGTGTGTATGTGAGTATGTGTAGGTGTGTCTCACCAGGAAGGAGGAGCCAGGTATGGCGAAGGACTGTTTGTAGAGGTAGGCGCTGCAGAACAGCAGCAGAACGTAACCGTGGTGTTCTCTTTTATAAAACTTGAGCATCTCTGCGAGCTCCCGCAACTCGTCCAGGTCCGACGGGAACTTTAGCCTGGATGGAAAGATGCATCAGAGCAAAACCTTTATCAGCTGATTCTGAATGAATCAACCCTTTAGAAGCCTTCACACACCATATTTAATGTCTGATGCCCATTGGCTATTTTGTAAAGTTTTATCATGTAGTTTTTGTCCAACCTGCTTCGCCTACCTCCCATTCAGTTATTAATTCACTACATTTCCCAGAATCCTTATATTAAAGTCCGACCAATATGGGATTTTTGAGGCTGATACTCAAAAATCTGGTAACAATCAATCAGCTGATGGACTGATTTTTTTTTTATTGTGACAGAGATACATACTAAGCAGGACATTTGACAGTTGAAAGATCAGTGCTCTCTGGAAGACAAACTATGCACTGATGGTGACACGATGTCCAAATGACCTCAGACCTAGTTTGACATTTCTGTGCTGTAGCATCTTGTTACTTGTTGGCATACACACCTGCAATAAGATAATATCAGCCGAAAAGAAAATGAGCACTTGCTAAAACTGTTGAATGTCCCAGTTATTAACCAGCTGATGGAGGACTATTTCTTTGGTGGAAAGTCATTTCAGAGAAATCAGTGAGGTGTATGGATTATCCACATTAACATGGACATTCTTGTTGATTTTGGCTTTAAAATGTAAATGTATAACTATTTGTATTTAACTTAGGTAGGCAGTGTGTGTGTGTGTGTGTGTGTGTGTGTGTGTGCGCGCGCGTGTGTGCAAAAGCGAGTGGGAGGGTAACAGGATACATTTGATTGAGGGACAGAAATAGTGACACTGCCTGTAGACTTGAGCAGAGGGTAGAAAGAGACTCCTTACAAACACCCCCCCCTGAAACTTAAGATGCCGACTTCCTTCTACCACCTGCTCAGACATTTAGCACTCCTCGTTTCTACTGGTCAGTGGACAAACATCCTCTTCTGTCATTGGTCAGCAGGTTGATGATGTGTAAGCGCTCAGATACGTGAAATTGCATGAACAGTATTTAAGGAGGGAAATGTGTCATCGTGGGCACTTTTAATTTTGCTTACGCATAACCCCATGAGAAGCATTCTGCCCACTGCACGCACACACACACACACACACACACACACACACACACACAGCATTCATGTACGGGGGTAGACCCCTCATGGAGAGGGGGTTTTAACCCTGCAGGCACTTAATCACAACAGCTAAGAACAGATATGAAGCCGGCCGTATCAGGTTTAATGTTGAGAGAGTTTTTAAAGAAACTGCAGCTGCAAATAACAATTTGTTTCACTATTGATTAATCTCCCAATACACACACACACACACACACGCGCGCATAAGTAAATAATAATTAAAAAAAACTAATTAATTGGATGCATTCACGCCATGTTTAAATGACTTGGTAAGTAACAGTATAACATGAGTAATATCAATGTAATGGTGCAAACACGCGGGCGCACACACACACACACACATACATCCACACAAACACACTTGGCTTCAGAGTGTCTTGGTCGGCGTTATTTTATCATCCCTAGACAACCTCACACTTGACTGTCTGGCACATTACAAGACACACACACACACAAACACACACTCACTCCAGTAGTAATGTGATCCGTCCAAAATGTACTGCGAGGAGAAAGAGAGATGTGAATATAAAAGACATTCACGATTTTAGTGCTGTACTCGTGCTGATATTATTATTCTCTCTTGTGACCCAGCGCTGATCCACAGCTGTTATTGATGTAAAAGATCTCCAGGTGACGAATGTTAAAATCAACATAGGATTGCAAAACTTGGTATCGAGAGCTTATTAACTCCTTCATTCAATGCCTTTACTTATGTTCACCCTCACAGAAATCATTTCCCAGCATGCACTGGGAAAGAAGAAGGTAAACACTGTTGATGGGTCAGTTGTCTGGAGGACGGGGACCCTCCAAGGGGTTTCAAGGAAAATGTGAGGGATCATTTAATATAATAAAAATGCTTCAAATGAAACAATCTGATGAGGGAAACAAACTCTTTGGTTGAACTGCTCACAGTTTAATGTCCACAGCCTGTGATGACCGGCCGTAAGTAGGCTACACACTGATTCATTACAGGGGGCCACAGGCCAAGAAGTGCTGGGACCCATCAGAGGAACACAGAGAGTCTCACAGTCATGGCTGTTGGTAATTTAGCTTCTCGGCCACCTGACGTTAACATGTAACGTTAATGTTGGGGAAAACCCACGTGGATACCCCACCGACCACTGAGTCACTGAGTCAAGTACTCAGATCTTTCTAAAAACTAAAAGCAGCAATAATGCATATATAAATGTACTATATTTATGTATTTACTATATATATATATATATATATATATATATATATATATATATATATATATATATATATATATAT
>JAVQJL010075066.1:0-14602 GCA_036024295.1 Nannoperca obscura | reverse complement strand
GACTCTATTTTCTATTCATTTCACAACGTATGGTGGTGAATAAGTGTGACTTTTCATGGAAAACACAAAATTGTTTGGGTGACCCCAAACTTTTGAACGGTAGTGTATATATATATAGATATAGATATCTATATAGATATAGATCTACATATATAGGTGGACCAACTCTTGTACATGCAGTACAGGTACAAGGTGGATGGTTTAAGACCATTCATAGAAATGAAAGCACATGCAGACATATGTTACATTGTACAACCTCACCAGGCATTTGTGTAATTAGTTTAAAGTTGACTTTTTACGAGTGTTCTCCTAAATACTGCTAAATAGTGTCTTTAAACATAGTTAACCACAACATTTAACATCTTTTTGTGTATTGATCCCATTTGTAGTTAGTAGATGTGGGGATGTTCGCTTTAAATTAAAAATAGATGTTTCACTTGTCTTTTGTAAAACCCTCAATATTTTAAGAACCACTTGAACCTCTAAAACATCTTTGACTCCTACATGAGAAGCGCTGTGTAGTTCCACACGGCACCAAATGGTTAGCTTCAAGTGGAACAAATTGTGTAGATGTCTGATGAGGCAGTGCAGACAATATTTGTTGGATATAGTTAATACAAACACTTCTTGATTTGAAAGGATAAGTGGTTTGTGTGTCGATACTATACTAATGGCCAAGTCAGAATAAAGGATACTAAATACTGCTTTTTAAATTCTAAGAAACTATTGAAACAGGTGTCCTTGAATTATACTTGAATTTTACATGCACTATAAATCTGTTTTTACTATATACAGTATTATTCTTATAAATTAGAGTGAAAGTATACTGCCTAGGCTAATAGTGCACTATTAAAAACATTCAGTGTAAAGGAAGAACATTTAGCTAAAGCCCTATTTGTGATTTGATAAACCGCACAGCTTAATTGTGTACAATAGATTTTTCAAAATTTTTACAAGTTCAGTGTTGTGGCTGTGACTGTGTGTGTGTGTGTGTGCTGCCATGCCGTAGCTTCATCAGGTATAAGGAGAGGTGTTGACTTTATTCCGAGCCTCCAGTAACACCACTGACTCTGATAGTTCCCCATCCCTGTGGGAATTCATTATAAGACAGCTAGAGGCTGCTTGTGGATGGTTACTGTGCTGCCCGTATGTTAACTTGTCGCTATCGCGCAAGGCAAACATGTGGTGCAGCTGCTTTCTCTGGCTGTGGGCAACCTGGAGAGATTGATTGGTGAGCCTTCTGTTTTATCCAGGATCAGGGCCACATTCAGTAGACATGGTGCCTCCGGAGAAGCAGCCATTTTCCCCAGAAAATATGGCTCATTACCAGCACAGACAAAATGAAGGTATATTGACTTTTTAACATCTAACAACGTACCTATTCCTGAGCCGTTTAACAATGAACATTTGCTATCCTGGAAATCTTTACTTTGTTTTATTCTCATGTAACGGAATACAAAAACAGTCCTGATTTTAACATGAGCTCATTGTGTTCAAGCCACTGCTACTGTCCTCATCTATTTCAGTTTGAATTTACACACAGAGGCACGCACGTAAATACCCATACACATGCGATTGCACCCCGCACAGACAAACATACCCTTCCCCCACATTTGGTCCATCAGACAGTTTTTAACACAAACCATTGGCCAGTGGATGTGTCTACTCCGCTCAGGGGCATAAGCTCTGTCCAGACCCTCAGTCTTAACTCTCTCTCTCTCTCTCACACACACACACACACACACACACACACACACACACACACACACACACACACACACACTCATACACACACAAACAGCAAAGACAAACACAATCAATTATTCAAGACTCTTGTTTTGGCTCATGTGTTTTTTCTTATTATTTCAGTTCTGTTGTTTCTATAGCAGCCAGGAGGCCAGATGAGTGAGATATGGGGCCTGATGACTTGAGGTCTGTGTATGTCTTTGTAATTTAGATGGCAGAGTATAATTTGCATGCGCAGCCTTCAACATTGTCTCATTGTCTGAAGCAGATTATCCTTGCGGCTTTCCACAACTGAGGGTTGTCAAAGACCTGGCTTGAAAGACAAACCTTTGTCTCCGTGTTTATTTCCCCCATGAGTGGAAATTTTCAGAGTGGTCATTCAGTGTAGTTAAACCTCACACTGAAGCACACAAGCGACCAGTGTAAACAGTGCACTATCCTTTACGTTGTGTAATTTCTTTACCACTTGTACCTCTTAGGTAAGGCTCTATACCTACAGATAGAGTGTATGGTGTATATTTTACATACAGGCACTGCCATTCTTCAGTGTGCAAATCTGTGCACTAGATGGCACTATGGCACTTATTATTCAACGTCAATGGATAATTTCCATTTTGGAGGATAAGTATGCGCTGCTGACACAAGTGATGATCACAAACTGCTTGTTTTCCCCGAGCTGATGTTGATATTATCATGCAGAACAGCGTATCCACTCACATTTATTAATTAACTGTTCTGACCTTTAAGCGCAGAGCAATTGTTCTGATTGTTACTGCTATAGTTTCAAGTGAAATACACACAGAAATATTAAATTGGAGTAGTGTAGATCACTAAAGTTTTCAGTTTATTTCCATGTCTTGACAGATTTTTTTAAAGGCTCAAGTGAACATCAAACAAAATATACTTGAATCAATGAAAACAGAAAAAAGATGTGAATCCTTGCAGCAATGATGTCCTTGTAACAGATCATATTGTAAATAAGATGGGTTAAATTGCACTTGTAGCTTCCCTCCAAACAGTCAGGCTAGTCTCTCGGGGGAACAAGAGAGTGCTGCAGACTCTTCCTCTAATAACGCAAGACAATGAGATCTCAGCTCATAACATAGGCCTCCACTATATAGAACAAGTATTGGGGGCTTAGCAGCTAATAAAGTGGCAAGTCTTCAAATCCATGTCAGAAGAGCAATGTGCCACAGGGACCTTTCATAACACTTGTATGTGCAGGTTCAACTGCAGTGTAAAGGTTACACATCCACATTGCACTGATCTAACCTGATGAGTTGCCTTAAGCCCCACAAATTTCAAGGCTGTGTTTCTTATTTAAAGAAGCAGAACTGAATAATTCTCTCACTCTCTAAAACATAACAGGTGAAGACGGGAGTGTAGAATGAATGTTTGAGGTGCAGTACAAAATCTACTGTGTCCTCCTCAATTAAAGTGTGCACGATGCCGCCACAAAGTTTAAACATCTTTGTTCAGTTCAATTTAATTTTGTTTATATCTGATAAGCTTGTTTTACCACGTATACATACACACGTAAGTAGGGTCATTTTATTTTTCAAAATGAGCAAATATTATAATCCACATCAATTTTGTTAATTGAATCACGCTGCCCTTTGAGTTCACAAAACGCAGTCTTGGTAATTAGCCTTGATTGCCTGTTCTGTGTTTCGTAAATGGTCTCTCCCGCTTTCTCTCTAGTGAACCTGTCCTTCACTTGAGCACAGACACTCCTCCAGCATTTCCACCCACTTTGTTTGTGACTCTTTGATCCACAGTATTCCAGTTAAAGTTACACCCATGTGCTGCAAGTTGAAACTTTCAGCATTGTTGCTCAGGGGAACCTTATACCCGTGGCGCCTTCTGCTTTTGTCCTTCCCTTTAGCAACAGAACTCTCCTATGGTCCCGGACAAAAGACTACTCACGACACCATTTTATGATCTCTGTGATGATACCGTTTGCTTCTCCTGCTCGCATGTTACCTTCGTCTGCTCATCTAATACCAAATGTTAATGGCAAAAGAAAAAAAACATCATTAAGGGCTCTCCCTTGAGACAATTGTTGATTTGGTGTAAGAAAAGACAAATCCCTTATCCTGAGATTGTAACTGCAAACAAGAAAACCAATTTAAATTAGTACTTTTTCTATATTGTGCACAATAATATCAAAGTATAAGAACAGATGCCACAAAGGTAATAATTGAATCATAAAACAAAACTCTAATTTCTGTTTTATTTTATTTTATTTTTTTCCAATAAATTGATGTGCACTATCAGCTGGACTGCGCTCATAATGCTCATTGTGTACAGTGGAGGATTGTGTTTGTGCACGTGTATGCATAACGTGCACAAACACTTTGCATGTGTGTTAGTATGTGTACTAGAATTATACATGCGTGTTAAGCCTAATTGAAGCAACAATTTAAACAGTTTCCTACAACAACAATATAATCTGCTGTATAAAACACTTAAAGGCATGAACAACAAAATACAATATATTAAAATAGAGTCTAAAGTGCTACAATGTCTTGCCTCTCCAGTTTGTCTAATCACTATGTGAGTGAAACATTCATGGTACACTAGATCAGTTCAATATTTAATTTCTCAACAAAGACTACATGATGGAACAGATGCTCAAACTTTGTATGTTTCTCAGGAGAGCAAAACTCACTTTCGTGAAAGCTATTGAGTACAGAGATTCTGCTTGTGTACAAGCTTTGTGTTGACTTCTTTGGGCTCCTCACCTATGCACTAAACGTACAGTCACGGATAAAAAGATGTTCAAACATACTAAGTGTGCATAGCGAGTCGGTGCTAAAACCATGGACTGAATACATCAATTGTTTACATCCAGGGGCACTGCAAACTCATGTGTGGAACCGCATTAGTGATGCACCAAGGCTGGCCTTTGCCTCCATGTCACATTTCAAGTGAAAATTTGACTTGGCATGTTTACATAGGATTTCTTCATCTCCCTTTTAAACCCCCATGGGCAAGCTGAAGGTGAGGGGAACTAAGATTATTATCCCCCATTTCTCTGAGGAGCTTTTCTTTATGCACACCCTCACAGATGTCGACATTTGGTTAGGCGGTGTACATAGAAGCCCTAGATTATCTAGCGCTTCAGGAAGTCTGTTTAGCTAAAGTTAGGAGTGGTTACTTTCCTGCACCTTCCTAATTTACCCTTGTGCTTTGTAACCTGGAGACCCCCCGCGCTTAGTCATACATCTGTGTTAAAGAGCGTGTACGAGAAAAATATTGGTGATTGAATTTTGCTGTCCATTTGAAACCATAGGTCTTAGTTGTAATGTTCACATCAATAGGCTTCACTTGTGCAGACGTAGACCTAGTCACAGGAAGTATAACAGATGGTGTACTATATGTCATAATGCTATAAAATCCAACAGGAATTGACAATTGAAATCCCACCCTGGAGTTTGCCTCTTTTAGCTTTGGCATAATCTTCTCAGGATTTCAATTGCAAAGTCAAAGAGAATAGTCTAGCACACGGGGACTAGTTATCTGGGGCAAATGCGGTCTAAGGTTGACAATGCAAAGGCTATGTTTATGTGCATCACACTTGCTATACTGAATGTTTCCCAGAGTGCAAGAACATCCTCCCCTGAATTCTATTCCTCTTCCCACGTCCCAGTGCTGCCGTGGAAAGTAGGCCAAGTGAGCACCAGGGCGTTGCTTTTTTAAGATGATCAGTTTGTCAGTGTGTTTTTGTGTGTGCTCAGGACGGCTATTCATGTGGCTTGACTCTGTAGAACAAAGACCAGCATTATACAATTTGCAGCACTTCCAATAGCAAGGAAAAGGGAGAGGTTGGAAAAATAGGGACAGGACAAGTGTGGATGAAACAAAGACAAAATCTGGCTTGTACTCTAATTCATTTACTTCCTCTTTTCCACCTCTTTGTTGCAGCAAAAAGGTCCCTTGCCAGTAACACTCCTCTGCAGGATCATACTGTACTCTGGCTGGCATGGATTATTTTTAGCTATTGCTGTGCAGCTTTCACCTTGACTCTCTCCGTCTTGACATCGTAATTAACATTTCTGTTAATAGTAACGCAGTTCAATATTAATAAGGATCTTTGACTAAAATCAAAATTCAGCTGTAATGAATTGTACTGCATCGCATGTACACGAGACACCCCTCCAATCACCGTCACATTTGTATCGCCTTAATGATGGCAATCCCTGTAGATGTGGAAATTAGACGCGCCGATGCAACATGTAGAAAATATACATTTTGATGTTGAATGTGAGTGATTGGACTCCTGCAGGTGGGGCAGCATCACTATAAGCTGGCAGGATCTCCATCACAGGGGTCAACAGGTAAATTAAAGTTCTCTTGAGGACTGAGGCACTGCTGCTGCCTGTGTGGTCATGCACACACAAATGCTTCAAATAAGAAAAAAACAAGAAAAAAAATAACAAGGTTAAAGCTGATGCCTCCTGTTTTGGAGGCCATATTGCCCAGTGCAACATGTGCTCATACCATACTCATTGATGAGATTTTTAAATGACTTTTAAAGTCAGGTCTCCCGCACCGTCCGTTTGGTATTAGTGCGCCTATATTATAAGTTAACATGTTCCGATTTAGGGCTGAATAATCAAATTTACCTCACGTCCATCAACGCCACTAAGAAATGTGAGGCGGCCTGATAACTTTTTTTTTTTTTAAATAAAGATTTTTTTTTTTTAGATAGAAGAGGGGGCTGTGTGAGAGCGAAGGATATTTGGTCATGTGTATTTTGGTCTAAATTTCCAGGGGATATTTTAGATGTTAATAGCCCTGAAGTGGTCTCGGTTTCTTATTTAATTTCTCTCGCCTTCTTTAAATGTAATTCGCCCACAGATTGCGCCGCGAGGCTCTAAACCGCGCAGAAACTCTCTCATCATTTCCACAGCAGAATGGAAATGCAAATCGTGCGCGCGGGAAATGCCCTTGACAGAACTCACCACTGCACACAATTAACACGAGCACTCCTGACAGAAGTTAGTGACGAAATGTGAGGTCACAGCAGCTGCGGTGTCAGACATTGTGGTCGTGTTTATTTATTTGACACAATCCGACACTGAACGCATCCAAAAGTTGCAGAGGTGCACTGTGTAATAATCACAATAATCTTGTGACTTATGTGACAATTTCATTTGGAGTTATTTTTGCCGCATGGAAAACAACAAGGCGCTCTGCTCTCCTTAATCTTTTAGCGCCAGGCCTGTAGATATGTATTTTAATTTAATTTAATTTGAGAGCAAGCTGGTCAGCATTTTTTTTTTTTTTTTAAGAATTCACTTGCAAAATATAGTTTTATTATTTTAGATAATTTGTCAACATAAACAACCATTCTTTTTTGGCTGCTCGGGGGGCTGGTTAGGGGGCTGGGGGGGTTGTTAGATAAACCTATGTTGAGATTTAGCTATCTTGTCACTGAGGAACACAGCTGCCTCATATCGACACAATGATCTCAAGTGTAACCAACGAGGGGCGCTGTCCGTCTATCAGCTATAACTACTTGACACGAGCACCCTACATGATTGATCTCATCACTTGGCAATTTGTGTTTTACCCCTATAATTAAAAATAACGCGTAAGCTGTATTTTAATATTATATTTGAATATGTCATAGCGAATCTCGCGCGTGTATTTATTAGGCCAGTGCTGTTAATAGCTTCTGGAAACAAAGTTTGCAGGGAGGCTGTCGTTTGTAGTGAGGAATCAAGCGTTTTACTGATTAAATTTAAAGGGGGGAAATAAAACAATTATAAATGTCGTCTAATTTTTCCCACTTATGAGGAACATGTCAATATGCGAAGCTGGAGTCCTACTTTTAAAACAGGCCTACAGCTACAAGTGATGTGCATTTTAAAACAAAGGCTGCACATCTCGCAGTAAAGGTAAAACGGTTCTGGCGCGCTATTTGCACATGCACATAAACACATTAGTGCATTTTAAGTTCAACCGTATGCACAAAATAGCCTATTATAGGTCTCAACAATGCACTGAACGATGTTAGTTGAGTTGCTGTACACAATAAGTGGGCTGACTGCCTATTTGTTCCGAATGGAATTTAGAATGATGCGTAACTGTAGGCGTATTTGATTAATATTTAATCGAAAAAAAAGATCACTTTAAAACAACCTCTGTGATAAAGCCGTGAGCGAACTTGCTTGGTGGGTGCTAATACGATTTCTTTCCCCCCTCTTTTGCCAATCAATTCATTAGGAAACAATGCAGGTGAGCATAATGAAAGTGTTGTCCCAATAAAGTGCATCGATGGACAGCTGGGCAGCGGCCGGCTGATTGACTTTGCCTTGACATCTGGGAGGCCCGCTGGCCCCTGGCACGCGTAGAGGCTGATGTCGCCATTTACATGCAAATTTAAGGAGATCACGGGGGCCTCGCCCCGTAAATTCACACAAAAAAGAAGACGTCACCCTCAATACGGTGGAGGCTCGTCCCGTCGAGACGGAGGGCTGAGAAGTCACCGTGTACACTTTTATTGGGAGCCACGCGTCTCGAGGAGTTTGGTATAATATCAATGGTCAGGCCCAAATCTGTGGGGGTTCATCCATTGTGGCCACTGAATAGAAGGATGAGATAACAGCCCTCCGTGTCATCAACCGGCCATTTAAATCAGCACACAGCCTGGCTCGCTGCGGCCAAGATGCTCAGATCAGGCAAACAGTTTGCACTTGTCACCCCTCACTTACCTCCGGCGTGAAGTTCAGAATCAGGCTTTTTATTTTTATTTTTTTATTATTTTAGGTGAGAAATGATCAAATGTGGCTAAGATCCTCTAATTCCACGCCCGTGCAAAGATTCCATGCACGCAAGCACTAAAACAAACGGGGATCAACGTTTCCTTTATTTTGATGCTATAACATTTCACCTAATGATGGAGAGCGCATTTTCCACGGTGTAAGCCCACCACGCAGATGATCCCACAGAATGAGCTGAGACGGATTCAGGCTCCGCGCCTCAGTGTGTGGAGCAGCTGACTCCCTCTCTCCACGTCCAGATGGCTCCTGCACACAGATTTGCATTCATTTTCCTCTAATATCTTCTGAAATAGCGGGGCAGCTGCATTTGTTGTCAAATACGGTTTAAAACTCCCTTTCAGGACAGCATCGTTACCTACGTGACGGGTGTGGAGATCCATTTTCCCTCTCCAGTCAACAGTATCAGATCTAAGAGGATTTGTCTCAAAGTCTCCTAATTTGATAATCAGATTTAAATCGCCTTGGTGCGTGTAATCAGGGGTTAAGTTCTAATAAGCGACTAGAAACTGCAAAAAAAAAAGCAGTAAGTTCTGTACAAAAAAGATATTTGCAATCTCGGTAGAACAGACAAAATATTTACAACACGCGTCTCGGTTTGTTTCATCTAAGAAGAAAAAAGATAACATTTTTTTTTTTTTACAAAAGGGCCCCTTTGAGTTTTTCCTGAAATTCTTTTTCTTTCACAAATTGAAACTTGGATTTCTTTTAAATAATAATTTTAAAAAAAGTAAAACATCTACACCCTCATTTTGTGACTGGGCAATTTGGCAATAGATTGTGTAGAGGTGAAAGCAACAGCTTATAATTCACTTATCTTTGGCAGCAGCTATTAACCCTCAGCACCAGCTAGATAGATTGCTCAGGATATAGCACACATCTTTCTTCCTCGCACCCTCCCCTCTCTCCCTCCATCCTCTCCTCCTTTTCACCACTAATGAACCGAATTGCCTGCTTGCCCCTCTCGGACAGAGTCGGACATGTAGGCAGTTGGCTCTTTAAAAATGATTAAGATGTTCCTGATTATTACTGATTTTACAGGACGTGCGTGAAATAAAGAAGACACAGAACCATGGATTTCCTGAAGTTTGTTTAATGTCACGAGACACTGTGGCTCTGATTTTTAGCCCATAGAAAGAGGTCAGAAGATCTGACTTTATCTTCTGCAAATGGCACAGTGATGGGATTGATTTGCTTTCACGTTAATAATATGGTTGCTAAGAGACAACGTCTGCTTTTCAAACTTTGTTCATATTTTATGCATACCGCAATAAATGAAGAAATCCTCCACAGCAAAACAATTGAAAGTCAAGCATCTGTTGTTAAGAATTCCCCATGAAAAGTTAATGTAAATGAATAGATTTATAATCATCTGATTCTCTGAAATCAGCGTCATGTTACTTACATTTTAATTACAGTGAAATAACCCGCAGCGTGGAGTTAAAAATGGACAATAAAAATGTATCAGTTATGTGAAGAAACATGATCTGCCATTATTGAAATATGATTTATGGCCTGTATTCGCACAGCTATCGAGATGCTCCCGATACATTAGTGAACAAACAATCTCGTCAAGTCAATTTGTAATAATAATAACAAATTTAATCGAATAAATATGTCAAATACTATTAATTAGAATCCAATATAATCACGGAAATCGCTATCATTAGGCCAGCTAAAAATATTAAGCAATGATTCTTAATTCCGAGTTATTATTATGTTTTTTTTTTTTTAACTTTTTGTCCTCGTTATGTGTGATGGTTACACCCGGTTGAATTTTCCATATCATTAAAAAAATCAAACTCACCACATATAGGGCCTAAGCAAGAGGAAAAGTGGAGCGAGTGAGTGTTCTCAGGCTGCTGCACTATAGGGCTGTACCCGTACAGTTGGAGCGCCGCTGCCTGACAGGAACCGTCACGGCTCCGTATATGGGCAAAACCACGCCCCCACCGCGTCATATTCTGACAGCGCCTCTCCCGTGGGTTTAGAGTTTTGGCTCCCGGGAAAGATTTCAGTCCTCGGGGAAAGAGGGCTTAGTTTTGCATGTTCCCATCCATCCTGCACGACGCGAAAGGGCCCCTTATCCACCTCTCCTGTGTACTAGGAACACCTCCACTGGTGATCAGCCTTTGCCTGTGTTTGTCTTTTGGAGAAGCAGCAGCACCTTTTCAGGAGTGGGTTTTTTATTCAACAAGAAATCCTGAAGGTTTTGGATGCGGTGCTTCAGGGATGTGGGCACTTTGAGAGCAGCATCACCCACAAACACAAACAACTGCCATCGATTTTTCTGTGAATAGCAAAAAAAAAAAAAAAAGAGAGAGAAAAAAAAAAGAAAAAACAAAGAGGAACAATAGCAACACAAAAAATCTTGTCTATTGAACAATTCACTTTTCCAGTCTGTGGATACCGCTCTAACTAAGTACAGCACTTTGAGAATTGTTCACATCGGACGGACTGAAGAGGGAGGCAAGACCTGTGGACCGGGTTTTCCCTCGCAAGTCTGAATCGGCTCTCGCTACTTATCCCGTGAAAAAAAAAAAACAACCCTAAAGGATAACACGCTTGGACGTTTATTTTCCCTAATTTCGCAGGAGGCTCTTTTTCACGCAAATTGTCCTAAATGTTTGGGATTCAGGAAACTATACCGCGGGGTGGGACGACGATGAAGGAGGAACCGCTGGGTGGACTGAACTCGGTCCGCTCCTGGATGCACACAGCTGGGGTGGTGGATGCAAACACAGCCGCCCAAAGGTACGCATGCCAAAAGCATCTGATTTTTCTCACGCATTCCCTCCTCATCATATCGACCCCTCAATCCCCTGAATACTCTGTATCAATTACGGTCTCCCAATAAATGCCCCCCCTTCGGCTTTCCCTTCTTTCATTACATCAGATTACCCATTATTGTGACAAATCAAGAAATCTCCCCCGTACTCGAGCGTGCTTCTGCATCTCCAATGTTTCCATCAGCTTCTCCATCACCTAGTATCCCCGGTGTCCGGTGCTTAACCGAGATGGTCTCTTGTTTTCTCCCCGCAGCGGTGTCGGCTTGGCACGGGCACATTATGAAAAGCAGCCCCCTTCCAACCTCAGAAAATCCAATTTTTTCCATTTCGTCCTGGCGCTGTATGACAGACAGGGTCAGCCCGTGGAGATCGAAAGGACAGCTTTTGTGGACTTTGTGGAGAAGGAAAAAGTAAGCGGATGTATTTTAGAAATACATGCACCCCTGTACATAATCAGCACATTTAACGACATTATATTCTCTGAAATAGCAATGGGTTGCAAAGGGGATGTCACGAGTAATATTGATTTAAAAAAAAAAAAAACCAACTAAATCAGTTGATGACAGATAGTTTTAACAAGTAAAGCGGTTTCTCTTCTTTTGCATAGACACTTTAAATATTTTTTTTCCCCCAACACACAGACATGTGATATAGTGACAGGCAGTTGTTTTTGCTGATGTTGATTTTCACAAACTGTTGTCTCCTGCAGGAACCAACCAGTGAAAAAACTAACAATGGGATACATTACAAACTACAGTTATTGTACAGCAACGGTGAGTTAAACTGTCATTCTGCAAACACGTGCAAATATATCCATCACGAGTGTCTGTCTGCCAAACATCACACACTAATAATGATAATAAGAGCAAAAAATAGAAGCAGTCTGATCATTCTATAAATGTGATCAGTGTCTGAGTGTCTTCATATTTTTTTGGAATTACATGTTGAACTTTTTTCGGAATGGCTTTAGTAGTATTTTTTATTTGTTGCCTGTAATCCCCACACCCCCCAAAATGAAGTGGTCTTCTTTTTCTCTCCCCAGGCGTCAGAACAGAACAGGATCTTTACATACGGTTAATCGATTCCATGACGAAGCAGGTAAGCTGCTGTTACACTTGTTTCTGTACGCACGGTGCAAAGCTGCTCACACCCATGCTTCACGTGTGCGAAACCTCAGCGTGCCGCGCAAATTGTCACCCATGAGATAGATACAGGACCAAAAAAAACCCCAGAACTAAATAAATCTGCTTGCAAAGTGCAGTTGTGGCACAAAATACAATCTAATTTCTCGTGTAACAAGAGGCGACAGCTTCCATTTGGACTGTTTACCTTTGTCCATATCATATTGCAAGACTCTAAAGTCAATTCTGCCCGAGTTGGGCTTCTTTGCAAGGCTCAGTTTGTCCAACATTAAAATTTAAACACTATGCCTGCTCCACAAGATCTGATTTGACTTTCTCTGCAAAGAGGAAGAGGTGACGCTCTAAACACATTTTTAAAATTTGCATCGAGCATTATACTCATCAATATAAATATAAATATTTTTTATTTTTTGCTGAGGTGCATTTTGCTCATCTTCCCCATAAACGTTTGAGTGACCCTTAACACAGAGCCCAGCGCACACAACGTGATTAAGTCTTAATGCACATTTCAAGCAAACGCAAAGATTTGCACACGTAATTATAATTATGGGAATAAAATCAGACGTCCTTATTTCAGCTCTGCGCCTCACTTATTGTTATTAAATAGAGGGTTTTGTGCAGAGCCTTCTGAATAGAGCCGTGAAGCCTGGACCACTGGTCCCAGCATTCCTGTGCGAATGATCCGAGTCAATGACGCAGAACAAGCAATTTATGGATTTCTGTTTCTACAGCTGCAAATAGCGACATTAATCAAACCAATATAGATAATCGCCCGGTTTCCTGAAAAACAAACAAAAAAAAAGACACACAAAAAAAAACCCATAAAAAAAAATAAAAACCGTCAGGCAGGTCAAGTAGGGCAGCTTTTAAACGCGACGCGACCTGGTTCAGATATGTCACTTTTTCAAAGTCACTCTCATATTGGCCTCAAACGTGACAGAAAAAAAAAGAAAAGAAATAATGAACATTATAAATGGCATCACAGCATAAAGAAACACGCAGTTTATTTAGCAGAGTTTATGTTATTTTATAAGTATTTAGTCAATATTAACGTGGGGCTTCTTTTTTTTTGTTGCCTGCGTTTACTACTTGGTGCCGGTTCAGTATACGAGGGAGTGAAGTGTCTATCCTTAGAAAAGGAAGAAGGAGGGAGGGACCGAGGGAGGGAGAGAAGAGCGGCAGAACTGATAGCTCCACGCCATCTGTTTCAGCCAATGCTCAAAAATTACTCAACCGTACCGCCAGACACCGCTTTTTATCCACAGAAAGATCATTGTTAGCGGCTCAAAATAAACAACAGATTGCCCATTAACACTTTCCCCCAAATATCCCCAGATTATAAGCATATTGATGACACTTCTATTGGATCTCTGCTTATGAAAATCTCTCTGTCTCCCTCTCCTCCTCTGTCTGTCTGTCTGAGCCACAGGATATTATCTAGATTAATACAAAAAAAAATACAATTTATTGTTATCATCATCAGAATCATTACCATTCATTTTGTAATTACATATTTTTTATTGCTGCCACTAGAAACATTGTTGTAGATATTTTTATTATTAGTAGTCATAGTTCTTTCTGTAATTTTTTATTTAGGTAGGTGCCATTGATGTTTATATTAATTAATATAATTTAGAACACTGGGCGACTGATGTGATTATCTTAACAATTTCTTACTTAGCCTTTGCACTCATGTAATATATTCTGTTGTCCTGACATCATGTGTATTCATGTCCTGATTTATTTTATGAAGTGCAAAAATAGCAATCTGATTATTTGTGAATTTATGTGAATTAATATGTGTTTAAGAGATGACCGTGTTCTCACTTTATTTCCATCTCATTTCCTTTCAAAGGCCATAATATATGAGGGCCAGGACAAGAACCCAGAAATGTGCAGAGTTCTTCTGACTCATGAAATTATGTGCAGGTAAGCGTTATTTTGGTTCTGTCCATTTTGCAGATCCTGGCAAAAAGTAATTCCCTCCCCTTCAATAAGTTTTGACACTCATGATGTGATGCAGCAATCCTGTCCTCTGGTCCTTCAGCAATCACACACACACACACACACACACACACACACACACACACACACACACACACACACACACACACATACAGAGAGAGAGATGCTGACA